>VWPU01019107.1:0-110747 GCA_013398955.1 Callaeas wilsoni
GAGGGAGCCGGGGGCATCCCGGGATCCCACCCTCGTGAGGGCACGGCAGCGGCAGTGCGGAGGGAGGAGATGGAGCGGGGCTGGGGGCGGACGGGCCGCGGCAGGCGGGTTCCGCGGGAGCGGCGGAAGGAGGAAGTGGCGCGGCCGCTCGGTTCCCTGCAGGAACAGCCTGTCGTGCGGGCACGGCGGCGCGGCCGCCGGTGCAGGCGCTGTCCTGCCCCATGCCAGCGAGCGGAGGGCCGAGCGCTGGACGTCTAACCCCAGAGGGAAGTTAGGAACCAGGATTTTCTTTGTGCGCGGTACCAAGGCCAAATTTCAAGCGTCTTGCGATGTCTGCCATCGAAGTTGCAAGTACCTGAAGGGTTGGGTCCCTCGGCTCAGGTCCCCAGAGGTACTTAAGTCTTTAACTCTCGTTTTGATTAGTGTGAGCTGCTAAACAGCAGAGTCTGTGTCTTAACCTTACTTATTTAGACACAGAGCTCAGATAAAGGAATTCCGGAGTGCAGAACTTTCCTTCCGGTAAGTGTACAGTTGTAATTTATAGCCCACCTTACCGTGCTAAGGTCTTGCAGACAGCAATCTCTTGAAGGTATGAACAGTTGTAAATGAAGACCTCAGTTTCTGGAGATGAAATACAACATGTTTAAGTTTACACTTATTTTATGTAAGTCTTAACAACTTTTGCAGATTGCCTGTGTTAGTACCAGAAAAAGAGAGTTGAGTGGAGCAGCAACATTTAAATTCACCCTAATATAGAGACAGTCACACAAAAGTAGCAGAATTCATCTGTGAGGCAGATGGTCTCAGTCTGAATCGCAGTCTTTCCTTGCCACCAGCCCCTTTGGACGCATCAGTGTCCTTCTTTGGCCCCTGTTGGTAACATGCTGCCAGGGAATGACTTCATGTGCCCCCTTCTTTTTGCTGGTGAACCATGGTGGAAGCTGTGAGAGCTCCAACTCCTCAGGCACGGTATCACTTCGTTGTGGTCATGTGCCCCACTGCAGCTCTTCAGTGAGGTACAGGCAAGGTGCCAGCCTGCTGAGCCCTGTGTTATCTCTGAGGCTGGGGGTCCCAGCAGGCTGGCAGATGCAGGTAGAGCAGTCACTCATTACTAATGTTTGGCACATGTATTAGCACTGCTACCCAGTTACTTGCTGATGACAGAGGTGACAGATTTTAGGAGCTATCAAGTCAGTCTCTAGAGAAGAGCTGTTCATCACAGGCCACCCTGCGTGGAAACGGGTAGCCAAGAGGTATGAGAAGTAACATGCAGGCTATTAGGAAGGGGGGTTAAAGGCCCCTTTCTCCATTAAGCAAAGGTCTTTGATGTGTGGGACCAAGTGGAGTTAGAGGAAGTTTTAATACAGAGTTGAGAAAATGATGAAGAAAAAAGGGTGCTAAGATTCAAGAGAAAATAAAACTCTATTTTGGAATAAATAGAGTCTACATTAGAAGACTACACTTTATGTAAATAAATTTGCAGCCAGGCTATGTATGCCTTCAATGAAAACATGTGCTTATATATAATGTATCTATATTAATATATGTTTAAAAACCAAACAGTGGGAAAAAGCTGGTGGATGAAGAATGTAAAGTTTGCCATGATGCTCTCTCTCTTGAAGTGGTGCATCACCTCCCTGGTGTTAAAACATCTCCATGATAGCATACTTGGAATATCAAAAGCTTTGTGGATGGATGGATAGAGAGGACAGAGTAGCTTGCATGTGCATGATGTGGGAAACTTTTTGCTAAAGAGGAAATAACTCTTTGGGGAAGTAACACAGAGTCCCATGGCTTGATGTTCTAGACCTGTATAGGAAGAGTAGAGAGTTTAGGGCTATATGACTGACTGCCCAATCTAGATGTTGACAATAACTGTCATATACTAAGAGAGTGTAGAGAAGCTCCAAGAATAGGAAATATGACTGTTAATGGAAGGCCTCAGTTGCCCCCATTTGGATTATGTCATGGCCCAACATGAAATTTACCCAGGTGTCAAAAAACTTACTTTCTGGGTGTAGCTTGTACAGAGACACTGAGAGTAACGACTCTGGACAAGATACTGGCCAGGAAGAATTAAGCTCAGAATTTTACATTCAAAATCCCAGCCAGTTCTGACAGGACACTGGTCATAATGTCCTTAAACTCAGTGTTTCAGGAGCAGCAAAGGCAAGAGTTTTTGTGGCAGTGTTTAATCTTCCAAAGTAGATCTTCATATAGCAAGGAAAGAGATTAATCAAATGGTGAGAGGCAGCCAAAAGTGTAAAATAGTTGCAAGTGGCATGTAATTCTTCCAAGACACTAATAGTAAAGGCTTAAAGCAATTGTATGTCATCTGTCAAAAATACCAAAACAGCTGAGCAGTCCAACAAGCAAAGTAAAGCAGTTCAGTACAAGTAAAAAGACCTCTTTCAAATGTTAAGATTTTGTCTTCAAATGGGAAAGGTGGAAAAGAACGTAAAATCTGTTTCAAACACAATGAGGTAAGCCAGAGAGTCATGCTGCTAAAGGCATGAAAACAATTAGAATATACTCTTTGAAGTGCAAACCCAGGAAGTCTGCTGATAAGTTATCCATTCGTAGAAGGAGTGCCCAAGGAAGATAAAGTCAGCGGAAGAGTGAAACAAATTCTCTGAGCCTTGCTTCACCAAGAAAGAGTTTAAGGAGATTCTCTTGCAAGAGGCTTTCTATTTTTTTTAAGGAGTGAACATGTCCGGGAATTTTTCAAAGTGACATGTCTGTGAGAGAGGGTATGAGAACAAACCAGTGGGAAGGATAAATTAGAAGGCAGGAGGTGATACTTGTTGCAGAGTTTTGAAACAACCTAAATGGAAAGTTGCTGATATGTTGCCTCTTGTGTGTAACTCTTTGAGTAGACCTGTCTTGTTGCTCCAGAAATAGAATGTAACAAATGAGCTGTCATTTTTCAGGGTTTCTGTGGAGACTCAGAACTCAAGGATGGGCACTTTTCTTTGGTTGGTTGTTTGCCAGGGATTAGTGAATGGGACTAGCGAACATGGGTATAAATGTGAAACAGTGACAAAGACCAGGCCTGACTTTTGTTGCTGAGCAGTTGAGTGGCATGACTCTTCTAGAGTTCTCTAAAGGTATTGCTGAGCTGATTTGTCTGGTTGATGCACTCCTTACTAAAGCAGGACCAGTTTCAAGGTGGGATCAGTTTGCTTCGAGCTGTGCAGTCATGGCCAGTTTGCTCAGTGAAAGGAGGTTGTACCCTCACCCCAAGTCTGCTCAGGACCTATGCCATTCAGGGGATGGAGGAAGGGATAGGTGGGGATGCGACAAGTTTGCTGGTTGTATTAACTCATTTGGAGCATGAAAATCCCAAAGGCTGAACCGCAAAGTCTGCAGAAGAATCTTATTTTGAAGGTGTGGATGTAAGTTTGCAGATGAAGTTCAGTATAGACCAATTTCAGTGTAATGCACATGGAAGGGATTGCAATCCTAATTTTCTGTTCACAAAAATGAAGTGTGAACTGATTTTCTACTCAGGAGAAAATCATACAACTTATATAATCTAATGAAAAAATAAGCTCTGTGCCAGGATTTGACTAATAAAAGACAGAACAAGTTAGGAATTATTAGGAAAGAGTTAAAAAAGGAAATAGAAAACACCATGATGCCGCTACAAATCCATGTTGCTCCCCTCTCCTGTTTCAGGAAGTAGTGAAAGTTGCTGAGCTACAGAGGAGGGTGTCAAAATGATCAGGGGTAGGAAGGAGCTTTTGTGAAAGTGTAAGTAGCTTGGAAAAGAAGCGACTGAAGGGACCGTGGGGATGTTATTTAAAATCTTTAGTGTCATGAAGAAAGTGAAGAGGTAAGATAAATGAGACCCAAATAAAACAATTGGAGGCAACTTCAAAAAAACAGATGTTTGTCCTGCAATACGTAAATTGTGGTGCTCACAGCCACTGTGTGTATGTCAGGAGTTTACTCGGGTTCACGAGTGATTAGGCAGTCTGTGGGAGAGAAACTTGCTGTGCAACTTAGCAGTCAGGACAGTTCAGTATCAAATTTCGGGCACTGACTGCTGACAGAGAATTACTGCAGATGCTGGTCAAGAATCGTTGCTGAAAACTACTAAAGGAAACTTCCACTGAGAAGCATAAGCTACAGTCCATTTGCAGAAAACCAAGCTAAGCAAGGCCGCATATTGCCCTTGTTATGTGAAACTTGTAGCATAAGGTTTTATCAAACTTCCAGGAAGAAAAAAGTCTGTGATGATCTTGTCTAATTTGGGCTTGCTACTCCAGCTCTTGTTAACCTGACACCAGTTACAGTCAGGTTAGGTGTATCCTGTATGCATTTAACATTGCATTGGAGTGGTACCCCTGCAAAATTCCTCTGACATTTGCAGGATTAGAACCTCAGCTTGTATTTTGTGCATCATATATTAAAAGTCATGGTCCATTTCTAGGTAAAGATACAAAACTAATGACGTGTTACTCATGCTTATCTCTGTGTCTCATTTGTAAAGATTGCTCTTTTGAAACCTGATTCTTCAAAGGCCTGCAATGATTATGATATTGAGGGCATAAACCATAAGGCAGTGTTTACAGAAGTTTTATTGTAGCTGTGTGCTGCTATAAACTGTGATTAGTGCAAAATATTTTCTGGTTTGTCCTTTGAGATCTCAAGTGCAAAAGCAAAACAACAAATAAGTAAGCTGAAAAGATTCTGGATACAGTAAATGAGAGGAACAGATTTGTTAAGTTGCATATTCCTCATGTATGAATAGCATTATGCAAAATATTATTCAGTGTAATTAAATAATTTCCTCTGGGGGTTTTTTGGTTTTGTTTTGGTTTTTTTCAGAAGTTTTGTTGGAACTGTATGAAGGTCCTTCCTTGTATTGACTATGTGCAAACTCTTGTGTTAAGATTAAAATAGCCACTAAAAAAAACCTGAAATCAACAATTAACAGTTAGTGGAAGGGAATCCATGTTAACAGTTTAGAGTTTAGTGTCAGCCTAAATGTATGTAATTATATATATATGCAGATATACGTATCTATGTATCTACATACATAAAAACCATAAAATTAAGATATTTTGTATATAGCATGAATAATACATTGTACAGCACATACTTCTTATTGATAAACTGTGAAAATGTTTTAAAACTTGCTCTTACAGTTAGTGCTGGATATGTTTTCAATTTCTTGGAAGCTCATGTAAAATTTCTGGTTTTTTGAATGACCTAGAGAAGAAAGAAAGAAGTGGTAAGCAGTACAGTGATGTTTGGTTTCTTAATTTGTAATATATTGCAAGCCTAGCGTTCTGTATGCTGGAAATCTTCTGACCCCTTTGTTTGCTTGGGCGCAGGTTGCATTGAATCAAGTACAGCAGTATTTAGGACAAGGCAAACATTTTATTTGTTGCAGCTTGGACACACATCTAGGAGCAAATCTGCCTGCATGTGGCATATTGTTTCTCCTCAGGCACAGAATTTAAATTTTAACTCTAAAGTTATTTTAACATTCCGTTGTTGCTGTATAGGTCGCTATCTTTCAATATAAGCTTGGAAGTAATGATTTTCATATTCCTGTCTTTTAAAGAGTAGGGCAAGTTGCTTTTGATGGTTTTTCAGCTAACCTTGACAGGCTTAGTTTGTAGCTCCCAGCATATTTCTGGTGTTAGGAATGGCATTAAGGTGCGTCAAAACTGTTTAAATTTGTCCTTTGTTTGGAACTGCACGTGACAGTGAATGTTGTCTAACCGTTTCCCTTTCACTGTAAAATTATTTTACGTACTTTTTAAAGACATAGATACTTAACATTAATACAGCCCAAAAGAAGGAAGGGTTGCTTATGCATTTGGTTTTGAAAGGTGTGACCTGTGGTTAAGTTCTTAATTTTTCATATGTACGGAGGGATATATGTGACTCGAAGGGCCTGGTAAGTGCACAGAAGACAAAGCCTGTACTGTAATATTTGTATTGATGTTGAATATTGCTTGAAAGCATTCCAGGCAAGCCTCTTACAGCTTTATCTAAGCAAGATACTGCCTTCGTTGTTTAATAAATTAGGGTAGCAGTAAGTTTAGCTCTTTATGTGCATTTCATGCATATATGTGTAACACATTTAGTGTGTTGTGTGGGCTTTCGTGCATTTGGTCTACTGGCTGCACTTTTAAGGTGTTTTGTTGAATCTTTTAAATGGTCTTTATATGCAACTGAGACACGAATCAAGTGAAAAATACTGAAGTACTGAATTTGATTGGATGAGGCATATAAATCTGTAAAATCAAAACTAAACAGCCTACCCCAAAACACTTGCCAAGTTGTGAGAGCATCTTAAAAAGTTTATCTAAAATAAAAATAATTCTGCAATAGGAAAACAGGCAGGATAGGAGAGTAATGTTTTTAAATTACTGAAAGCTTGCCTGCAGCATTTGAAATCCCAACAGTGTTACATGGAAAAGATGAAAGCAAAACTGGAGGATAAAATTGAAACCAAATATAAACAAAAGTGAAACCGACTTCGTTGGTTTTCATTTCCCAGTTGGCAAAAATGAAAGAATAAACAGAGGAAAGAAGCATGAAAGCTTGAAAAATTAATTCAGTTTTACCATTTATTTAATCTGTCGTCTAAATTTGACGGCTCCATGGCAGCACTCCCTTAAGAAACTACACAATAGAGGGCAGGGGCTACACTCCCAGTTTATCCAGGTACCACAGCCAGAGGTCTGGGCAATGGCCCTGCAATATGGGAGGTGGCAACTTCTTCAGTCATGGAAGTGCCGTTTTGAAATGCTGCGACAAACACGTACACAAAGTCCAGTGGAAGTGATGACATCACTGATGATGTTAGGATGATGAAAGGGAGTCAGTCAGACTGGCCAGAGCGCTTGAGTTTTAGTCATGTTGAGATTCAAGTTGCTAATAGGATGAGGTATAAAATCCATGGTGGACATTTTTTTTGCGTCCCATCTTTGAGGCCATCCACTTAGATCTGGGGCAGATCAACAGTAACCAAAAGATGTAATCCGGTATCAGCTTTGCTGATGGCATGAAATGACTGTGAATGGTTCCACTCAATTTCCACATATCAGTCAACAGCTAGCATGTACTGTGTGACCTTGAGAACTACCCAGTGAATTAGTCAAAAGATGGCCAAACGTTGGATGGCTATGTAATATCAAATGAATGTCCTTCTCCTTTTTAGAGATGCATGCTCCTGGGCTGTATTGAAAAAAAAGTTTGGATGTTGACGAGAAGCTTGGACATTCTCTGCTCTGCTAAAGCTGTACTGGGGCGAAATGAAAGACTTTAATTCCGGAGGTCTAATTCTCACACGTTTGAACGCATTGCATTCAAGCATATAAAAACTAAATTCTTTGGATGCCAGAACAATTCTGGAGGTTTGAGATTGATGAGGGAATCCAAAGAAGTCTAGCTTTTATTAGTTTAATAATATTTATGCATCTTAGATGAGAAATGAAGATGAGTTGAGTTGTCTCAGTCTAACTCAATAGTATTTTAGGAAGCTTCTGAGATAGAAATAGCTATTGCAGATCACAGAGTGAGGCTGGCTAATTGCTGTTGGTCTGTGGTCAACACAAAAACCTTAAATTAAAAGCATATTTTGTAACCAATCCTATTAACTATTCATATCCTATATGTCCTGTGGCAGAAGAAAGAGTAGCATTTTTAGAAAAAGGAGCATTAGATCATATCATTTCAACCAGCATAAGTACAAGCGTTTAATACTTAGTACACTTTAAGTGCACACCTTTCAAATGTGTGCACAAGAGAAAGGTATTTGCCTCTTAAATTCTCCAGTGTCAAGCAATATCTCTGTAATAACTAATTCAATTTATTTTTTGTGCTCAACACATCTGCTTCTTTCATGGTGCTATTTTTGTAACTGTAAATAAGTTCATGTGACAGACATGTTTCCAGCTCACAGTGGGTGATTCAGAGGATCCCAGCCCCCAAGTCTGTGCCTGCTGTGATCTGTCTGTAAAGAAAGTGTCTTAGTGAGCATGAGAGTGTTTTTTACAAATCCGAAATAGTGTATACTTTTCTTGAATATCTTTTCTTAGAAGTGAAGGAGAAATCAGTTTGCTGAAAGGGCTGGGTTTACTTCTTTTGGTGAGGATAGGCAGAGGCAGTTTATGTCTTTTGCTGCCGGATCTGGGTGCTGTGCTAGCGATTAGAAGTTTGGGTAGCAAAGGTGTAGTTGTGGGTTAGCTATTAACTTCAGTGGTAGAAACTGCCCTTGCCCAGACAATAAAATGAAAGCTTTAAGCAAATATTAAATCGCACTTTAGTGTAGTGTGCAAATAGTTCTTGCTGTGTGTTGCAGAACAGTATGTTATACAAACAAAGGTAGCTGTGAGAAACAAGCCCAATCCAAGCAAGGTGGATTACATCAGGTGCAGGTCACGGCCGGTGAATGTGAAAACTCTTCCTTGAACATATTTCTCAGTGTTTGCTATCTGGAATAGTTTTTTTCTGCATCCCTGAGTGCCTCTAAAATGTCATTGTCTTCTTGCAATCCTGTCTGAGGCTCACAAGCTATCAGTGTGGGAACAATGAGATTAAGCACTTTTCTTTTACAATGGCTCTTTTCTAATGTATAGCACCCTATAAAGTACTCACCCTGTACTTAGGCAAAGGAATGTTAGGCAGGACACTGAGATAAAGACTGCTCAGGCTTTAAAAGGTGCTCTTACAGTTTAAGATCCTGATCTTGCAGGTATGCGCATGCATAATTTTCCACTCCTTTCAGAGGGACCTATGTAGTAAAAGTGCTTGTTAAAAGTTTTAGGGATGTCTCCTGTTAGCCTAGTCACCGAGCTCATGAGAACACAGTGGTCTTACAGAACCATGCTGTTGAGTTGCATCAGTGAAGTGATTGTTTAGAATTGTTTGAGCTTTAATAGCCTTATAGTTTTCACCAGGCTGGAAAATTCTTTATGAATCAGATGTCAAATGCTGAGTTTTCCCAGCAGCTTTAAAGAACACACAGAGTTTGGCTTCCACAGAATCCAACTGACATAGCTAAGCAGCAGCAGCAATTACGTGTGGGTATTCAGGAGTGGATTCGCATGTGAGTGCTTAATTCCAGAATAAAATTGATTATTTTGAGGATAACTGCTCCCACTGCAAGGAATTAATTACTCCCTGACAACCATGACAACAAATCTCTTGTTGTAAACAAGCCCCTCCCAAACTTGTCTGAGTGAAGTACAGGAAAGTTACCACCTCTCTTTTAGGCAGCATTTGAGAGAAAAATATTTAGAAATCCCAGATATTGAGGACAAATCATGGTCAGTTATGAGGTGTAACATAAAGCTTAAGAAGAAAACAAATCAGACATTGGAGTGATTTACATTTATAGAATTTATATTATAAATAATCAATTTATGGCTGCTTTTGAGACTCCTGGACGAGGTGGCAGGGGAAGTCTTCTGTAGTTACATGCTGTAGAGTGTCTCTTGTACAGATGTGTTGCCATCCTGATACCACCAGAACCTGGCATCTCCCATCTTCACTCCCTGCAAGACCTGAGAAAAAAATGAAAGAAACCCCTAGGAAACAAAATATTCTTTTAAAGCTGAAACTAAAGCAATCATTTTGTGTTGTCACCAGACTTGCAGACATCGATGTGTGTGCAGATGATCGTCGTGGCAAGGATACTGTGGAGATGATCTTTAGCAATCTGTTAAAAGCCTGGCCCAAATTCCCAGCTGATGTAGGTTGCTGCAATGCCAGAGAAGTGAATGTGCTCAGCCACAGACATTGTGCTCTTCAAGTGTCATGATAGCGTTCAACACAGGAGCCAGCCCAAGGCAAATTTCAATGTGGGTATTGAGAGGCTGAAGCCTTTCTTCATTATGGCTAAGTCCAGAAGCAAAAAAAGAGCAACCTTCTGGGTTTATTGTATTAAAATAAGATGGCTTTTCTTCAGTGAACTTCTAGTCTGCAAACCCAAGGGCTAACTTTAATGAGGCCTGAGATCACTGCAAAATAACAACTCATGTCTTTGCTGCTGAGGGAGAATAAGCACTGCATGGAAGCCAAAGGAAAGAGTCTGTTTTGATGTGTAACGTCTGAATCCCAGCCAGGGCATGTTAACACCCTTTGGGTGGAACAGAAATGCTATAGGGCTGATGAAACACACTCCATATACAGGTTGAGTTCTCACTGTACATTTTCCTGGGCATGTTTAACATGCAGTCTGTAATACTGATATCAATACATGTTTGAGTTATTTTTGCCTTTGTTTTCTTTGGTTTTTGTTTTGGTTTGTTTTCAGGGAAAGTAGGGTTGGTTGTTTTTTGCCCTCTGTCCCTTGAGGATAAAAGGGTTTTTCTTCATTCTACTTTGTGTATCATTCTTGGGTACAGCAGCAGGAGAGGAGCGTATGCTGAATGCTTCCCTCCTCCTCCATCTGCCTTGCAATGAAGTGGGCACAACCTGCACACTGCATTGCAGAGCCTTGGAAAGTTGGGTAGCTGTTGCTAGCATGAATCTGTCATGCAGCAGCCTGGTTTCCCAGATTTTTCACCACCCCACAAAGCTTTCCCCTTAGCAGCCATAGTCCTGTTGGAGCCCTGCCACATTTCATTTGGGAACCTAGGGGCACTGCTGAAGTATTGCCTGGTGGCTGCCTGTACAGGTTCTTCTTAATGGCCAGGCCATGCCTTAGAGCAGTCTGCGCAGGACCTGTGCTCTCCCACCCTGCCTGCTCTCCAGTTCTCGGCTTTCTGGCCTGTCTTGATGAAGTTACCTCCTTCCTGCAGGCACCGGAGCAAATGAGGTACCACCTTTCCTGGCTGCAGTGAACTGTTCCTTGGTGATGGACAGGAAGGACATAGTCTTTTCTGCTGTCACCAAACACTAGGAAAAAGCAGGGAAAATACTGCCGTTGCTACAATGTGGATTAAGTGCTACAGCCAACACAGGAGCAGTTGGCCATGGTGACTACTTTAAGGGAGCTTGCAGCAAGAGATGCTCAGTGAGAAGCAAATCTGCCAGTGGTGTTTCCCCCATCCCTCCCTGTTCAACAGGGCATCACTGTCAGAATAATGGTAAGGAAAAAAGAAGCACCATTACATGTAATTAAAAGACCAGACAGGGTAGGTTTTGCTTTCCAGCTAGCTATGAATCCAGAAAGTTTGTTACTGGTTTTTATGGGATTTCTTGCTTCGTATCTGTTTTCTAAGCGAGGATTTTACTTTGAACCTGTATCTCTTGTACCTCTAAGAATGGCAATGCCCACTTTTCCTCATTTACTACTCTTAAATTAAGTGTTTTGCTGTTGGTTCAAAAAAAATATATGGATACTTCCATAATTTGGGATTATCAGAAAGAAGGCATGTTCTGCAGCACCTGTGGTAAGATTCTCCTCTACCTCCTGGCAGACAGAAAATGTACCAGGCAGAGGTCTTGTCTCTCCACAGCCTATGAGCAGGGGGATTTCAGGTGTCCACGGTCAAAGTAGCTGAATAAAGTGCACTTCTGTTTTCATTTCAGTGTCAATCTCACATTTCTGAAGTATTTCTGGGCAGGTGAGTCTAACAGGTTTTTTTACCTGGGAGAAGGCTCTATCCCTCTGATGAGTTTGACTTCTAAGCAGGGCTTTGCTCAGAGTACAAATGGTTAAATCTTTGAAAGTGGTATTCACAGCAGAATAGCTGAAAAGGTGGTCATATTGCAAAATCCTATATAAAAGCAGAGTTCAATCTGTGACCAAAGAGCAGAATTTTGCTCCAAGTAGTGTTCTTTAAAAAAAGATCATGTTTCCTTGTATGCTGGAACAGTCTTGGCACAGACACAAATACAGAACCCAGTTCTCTGAATCCTAAAATTAGCATATGGTCTCATTTCAGCATATCTCTTTGGTCACACAGGATGATTGATGCTTTTCTTAACTGCATCAGCCTCAGTAAACAAAGGAAATAGTTTAAAAGTTTATCAGCAAAGCACAAGTAAGGATAACTTTGAAAAAAAATATTATTGCCCATTCTGTATTTACAGAGAAAAGATAAATTGATACCATACAATATTCTGCACATGTCCTCTGAGGAACAGATGTTTTTCCACAGCTTTGAGCAAAGGCTGTGACCTACTTCACAAATGTGCCTCTCAAATCTTATCCCACCTTAACTTTTCACAGCCATTAGTAACATTTCCATATACTGACAAATCTTTTAACTAGGTACTTTGCGATAGGGAAAGAAGAACTCATCTTCCGGCCTTTTTCTTTTTTTTTTTTATGAGTAGCTTGAGTTTTTGGGATAACCTTTGCTCCTTTTCAGTTATCCAGATGCTGCCAGAGTGAAACTGAAGGAAAGAGAACATCATGTACTGCTCGGATGTAATGCCTGCCATGCCACTGGTTTCACTTTCTGTCTACAGCTGCTGTAATTCTAGTGAAGAGCTCTTCATTCTCAAAGGTTACACTTTCTGTATGGCAGGAGTGTTACCTCTGTGAAGGAACGAACAAGTCAGACTTACTAGAATGTTCTTGCGGAGAGTAGGGAGGACTACAAGCTTTATATCAAACATTATGGAGTGAAAATATGTGTATATGCAGATTGCAACCAGTTTATAGCTTGTTGGAGGGTAGCCTTCACCGTGTTCTTGAAGTTTCTAGTTGCAAAAAATAGGCTGAACTGACTGCAGGACTAGCATGAATAGTGCAATAATTAAAGCTTCAAAGAAGATCAAAATAATCCCTCCATAAATTGTGGTGGCAGCCCATCCCTGGGCCATGCTTCTTGTGTGAGAATGGCTCTTCACAGGCTCCCAGTGGCCTCCCCCTCCATGCAAATGCCAGTGAGTTGGGGCTGATGTCTTGCCCGCTCGCCGCTGGTTTGGGAATGATTTTATTGGTTTCTTAATGTCCATCAAAATATTTTAGCTCCCACCCCCAAAACAGCAAACGCCCCTAACTGCAGTCTCCTCTAATATTGAGACAGGTGGTAAGATAGAGCAAGGAAAGGGAAATTATATTCATGGAGCTACCAGTCTTGATACATTTGTAGGAGGCATGGTTAAAAATAGAGGGTTTTGAAGACTGGCTGTCTTACTATCTTACTAAGAATCATAAAGTTATATCTTAGCAGGTAGTCCTACTTACAATGTCTAAATGAGCTCCTCTTTTGAGATAGGGTGGAAAAATGCTTTTTGAGATCCCATCTGTGGTTGACTGTGTTTGTTGGTGATTATTCTTCCTTTCCTCCACCATGAGACAGTGATAAACCAGAAGAAAAGACAGACAGGAATTATTTTCAGCATAATGCCAGTAAGACTTCAACATTGGATCTCTGTGAGTATTTAGTATTTTTCTGTGTTCTCACCAAAGAGAGTCCGTACAATCCAGATTTAAAGCTGTTGTCTAAAAGCACAGAAACAGTTTTGGATTAAGGGGTTCCTCCCTGTCCTTCCCAGATGCTCTTTCCCACTCCTCTGCCAGAGTGCTTTCCTCTCTTGGTTGTGCTGTCACATGTGCCTTTGAGCAGGATGTGTGTCATGGTCCAGGTTCAAACAGATGAAGAAGACCCTGCAGAAAGAGGTGTTGCTTGTAAGCCTGCTAAGTTCCTGGGCTTCTTCAGAAAGCTGCCTATGCAAAAAGTAGCATTAGCATGCAGTGAAGCTGGGATGGGACTGAAGGGTGATGGAGTACGAGGTGCTTCTTTGCCACTGGTGGAGCTGGTGCTGCTCCTTCCCTCTGCAGCACCAGCTGGCTCTGCCCCTCTCCCTGGCTCCATCCATGGTCTCTGCAGGGCGGAGGAAGATTGTTTCAAGTGACCCAAGGCAGGTATTAAGCCATTTTTCTCCTGGTTAACCACAGTGTGAAGGTTCAGGCAGGAAAAAGTAACCAGGCTTTGGAGAGGTTTGCTTAGGCCAGCCGATGGGTACCCACAGCTCAGGAGATCATGGCAGCCGTGAAGCCAGTGGGAACGAGATGCCTTGGCAGCTCTGAAAATACTGTTAGACCTGCACTTGCCCCCAATACAAAACATACCCATGGCTGCATGTAGCTTCTTCTAGGTGTGAATGTGCAGGGGAAGTGCAACATTAAGGCTGACCAGAAATGCGAGATAGGTGTGTAAGTGCTTTTAGTTTTACAGCCAGCTCCAGATTATAAATGTTGATGTTTTGTTCTCCTTAAAAGGATCGACTGTTTCTGGTTTTTTTCTTTCAGCTGGGTAAACAGTGGAGAGAGGCTGGCAAGAAACTTGGCATACCTGCGGTTTTGTAGGGCTCACCTTAGTTTCTGACTTTGTAGGTTTGTTTTATAATTGATATATTCTGATGGCTAGTGAAGTTGGCGTGCTGTTAAGCAATGGCCCCTGAAACTTTACATGTTTTAGCTGCCTATTTTGGAGCATTTCAAAGGTCTTTAAAAACTGGAATGATTCCTTATGTCAGGTGGTTGAGTCTCTACTCACGGGTGAATGGAGTCCAGGTTATCCCACCTGGAGCCAGTGGAATAAGACTTCAAGTGCACCGAGTAATGCCATTTATGGACAGAAAAGAGCTGCTTTTAGGACACTGCAGAAGCCGATGTTTCTTTGTGTACAAATAAATCATGCATTTGACAGCTCTGGATGGAGATACGGCACCTTCATTTCCCACAGGCAATTATTCAGTAGAGTTGACTTGGTATTTTCATCAAAAGGATGTTGTTGACATGCAACTGCCAAAAACCCTGCTACATTTTAGCACCATTGTGGTCAGTGCTGTCCTGAGGCAGACAGGTCTGGGAATGTCTTCTGAAGACATCTAGCTTTATTTTTGGCAGCCTGTGCTCTTAAAGGAGCATGGGGTTGGGGTTATGTTTTGATGAGCTGTGCTTGCTCCTCTGTGAAGGACATAACTCCAGATGCCCACTGTTCCTTCCAGCTGAACATCGTTGTAGGATTATTTTTATTCGGGTTTGAATTTAGTTTCAGATGAATAGATCTTGGGAGCCACTCCTCCCTTCTCACAAGCCAAACTTCTCTCCTGATTACCTTGGATTAGTTGTCTTGGTGTGGGTGACGGATGTGAAGGTGTGTGCTGACAGCTGCAGTTGCTAATCCCAGAGGAGTCTCAGGGTGCTAAAAAGGAGATGAACACCTCTCCTCAGCATCTGCAGGGGAGCAGCTGGGGAAGCCCTCAGGGATGTGGGAGGGAAGAGCCAGACTGGCTCAACTCTGCCATTTTGGGCAAGACTGGCTTCCTTGTAGTAGGGATTGTTGGCAGCTTTCTCATTTCCTGAAATATATTGCTTTTGTACAAAGGCAGCTTCTGTTTCTTCCATGTTGCCTGTCCCAAGTGGGATTCGTTGCTGCTGCTTTCAAGATGACTTTTCTGCCTTCTGTCTAATTTGTTCATTTAGATGGGCTTGAATTTTGTCTTAGGGGCTCATTACCCAGAAGACAAGATGAGTCCCACTGCTAAATGGGAACACTCATATTGAATGTTGAATCTGATGCACAGTGTTTCCAGGAATTGTCTCAAAGTGCATGCATACTTAAAGATACCTTACGAAGAAATGCATCTGTTGCAGATAATTATTTCTTCCTTGTCAGACAAATAAAAATTTGCTCATGTTTTTAGTACATTGCCATTTGCATTTTTCAGCTTTGACTCAAACTGTAGTAGGGGAAGATGGTAGAGATCTCCTGTACACATTCTGCAACCTGGATGAGGATTGTTGGTGCCAAGAGGAGGCGGGTGCAGCAGCACGGCCCCAGGTTTGCCCCCCCCTCAACCTGGGGGCTAAAAAAGCTGTAACCCCATCACCCTCGCCCAGAAAACAGCTTCCCTCTTACACGGAGAGGGGATATGTGCAAGGGTTTGGCTGCTGTTGGATTCCTGGCGTTGGCTGTTTTTTCATATCTGAAGTGAACCTGAAAGGGAGCTGAGCAGTTGCAACCGTTTTCTGAGCTATTTTAGAAATCCGTAGTTACTGCAAGAGGCTGCAGCTGAAGCACGAGTGACCAGCTCTGCACAGTAGTAAACAAAACACCAATATGTTTGTTAAGAGATTAGTGTGAGCATGGCTGCTGGTAAATTCTCTGAACACATCAAAGAACCTTATTGTTACATTCAGGTTTTAATTCCTTATTAGTTTCAGGAAATACATGTCCTCAGAGCAATGAGAGGAAACTTTGAACGTTTTTCTTCCTCTTGTGCTGGGTGTGGGCTTGGTACTGCCTAATTGTTAGTCTGTCCCATGCCTGTACTCCCATAGGAAGCAAGAACAAACCCATTTACATTTGTGCCATTGCTGTGTGCTTTCAAATTTTTCTTTCTCTTTTTTATTTTTAAGATCAAAGGTGACAAGAATAGTGGAGCAGAGAAGTTAAGAATGATGCAGAGAACACAGATGTGAAGAGCAAAAGAGAGAGGAAGGAGCTGAGCCCGGTGCAGAGGGGGCAAGGAGAAGCAGCAGCCTAAATGCAAGTACTTGAATGTGGAAATGATGGGTTTCAGGCTGCTTAACAGGCGTTAATGCAGTGCTTTAATCTGCATCTAGTGCCGGTTGGTGCTTTCAAAAGGGTGCCTGAGATAGGTTAATGTTTTTAAAATTTTCTGCCTCAGGTTCAAGACTTTGGACTCTTATGTCAATAATTTACAGCTCTAAACAGGGAAGTGGCATTAGGGTCACGTGTGCATGTGTGAGAGAGAGAGAGACAGAAAAAGAAGTCAGTTTGAGTCTCAACTGGATAATATAAGGTGGCGTAGAGCAGCTGAGGGGTGTGTTTGTAGCTGAACAACATTGAAATGTAAAATAACAGCTAAAAAAATCAGTGACTGGATTGATCAGAGAAAGCTGGAGGGAGGGGGTCAAACTACTCAGCCAGAACCAAAGTGGTCTGCTAAATTCCTGTCATGTAAAATGTATTTTTATTAATTCTAGTCAAGTTCATGGGACTGAAACTGCCATTTGAAAGCCCTTTTGTTAGCAGAAGCATCACTTTAGCTAGTACAGTGATGCCTCCTGCATGTGAATTTTTTTCGTTACTTTTTTTTTTCTTGGCAAAAAAGGTCTTCTGCAAATGCAGGTATGTGGACCAAAAAGAGGTATCTCCAGGAGCGTAATTGTTTTTCTTTGTGACCTCTGGTATCCCACCTGTATCAGCAAACAAGCTTTTGCCAATATCCTATGTCATCTTCAGGTGAAGGTTTTCCGAATCCAAGTGTACCAGAAGAGTATTTTCTGCCATAAAGAAGACTTTATCATCTCAGTTGCTCTTAGGGGAGGCTCGCACACAGACCTAAAATAAGGATTATATTTACAATTGTTCAGTGCCTGCAAAGCTGTAGTACGTGCACTGTGCAGAGGTGGAGGAGCTGCCTGGGAGTTCTGCCTGGCAAACAAGTAACCTTGTCCCTTGTTCCCTGCAGCTCCTTCCCAGGTGAGTGACAATGCCTGTCGAAAGGATGCGGATGCGGCCCTGGCTAGAAGAACAAATCAACTCTAACAGAATACCGGGGCTGAAATGGCTAAATAAGGTAAGGGGGGTGTGCGTGCACGTGCTGAAGGGGAACTTGATAGCAGTGCCTGAGGTCTGCATAGGTAAATCAGCTCATTCCTGGTTTTCAAAGGGGTGACGTGGGGAGGAAGGGCAAAGCTGAATGCTTCCTGCTGAACCTGTTCCTCCGGCGTCACCTGCCAGATTTGAAGCGTCCTGCTTTGGCCTGGTGGATTTATGGCTCATTTGGAAGAATTTTCCAACTCTTTGTTGTTGAAGTGAGTGTTACTGGAGACTGCTAGGACTTTTTTTTTTAACCTGGGAACACATTGTTCAACAAGTAACATCAGAGGGATGTGATCAAAAAACTCTCCTGAGGAGGAGGACTATGTTCTGTGTTAGACTCTGAGTTGAAGCAACGATCTCCTGTTTCAGACTTGTGTGGCTTCTCTGATACTTCTCAGCCTGGGAGAAAACAGGGTAACTTTTCCCCTGCCAGACTCAAACCTAATATTCCTGGTCCTGAGCTCTTACTAAGTGCTTAAGACACTTTGAGAGCACAATCGTGAGCTCAAAAATGTCAGTGCCCAATTTGAATTTATTGTGATTGGTTGAGTAAAACCTAGGAGTGTATTTGAGACTTTGAATAGTAATAAATTCTGGAAATGTTGCATGCTTTCTGCACTATGCAGGAGAATAATTCGCCACACTGAAAAGCATGAAGTTGTTTTCGCTACAGAGGCTGCGTTATTATCAGAATGGGTGGAAATGCATGAAATCAGGTGCAGAAACATAGGAACTGCCTGTCTGGTTAAGTCACTAACCCAAATAGTCTGGTATCCTCTCTATAGCAGTAGTAGTTGTGGTACTCAGGTGCTCATTTTTAGAGCTGAAGAATTACAATTGAAATTACTACTTTTTTTCAACTTTCAAAGCTAGAAATGCTCATGACTATGAAATTATTAGGAGAGCTTTAAATTTAATCTATGAATCTTGTTTCTCAGTAACTTCCTGCATCAGTGACTCTCATGCTGTGTCTGGGTAAATAAATATTGCTTTATCCATTCCCTAGTTAGCTGCCCTATGAATTTGAGTAGGTCCTTGTTCTTGCATAATGGGGTCACAGCTGAAGAGGAGGAGACTGGTTTTTACTGTTGTCTTTGTAATTTGAGTCCCATGTTTGGGTCCCTCTCCTTGAATATCTCTATTTTGGTATCAGGTTTCCTGCTGACAGTCCATGTCTGCTGTCCTTTGCTGGGCATTCCTGCCTAATCCTGAAATAATTTCTCTGCATGGAGGTTAATTAAACTCTGATTCCCCACTTCTACCCTCTGATTTGGCATCAGTCTGGATTGCCTGTATTCTGCTCAACGAGAAAATTGCACTTCTGAGCATTTCTGTTTAAAAATGTTTAAACATTCATTCTAAGAATGGGTCACTAAACCAAAAATATTTCTATTTTTACTGTAAATCCTGACTATAAACAAAGCCATGCATGGAATCAATGAAGTGTCATGTGTATCACAGCCTGTTCTATACCCACAGAATCAACTTTGGAGCCTGTAGTATTTTAATCAGAGTTTGGTAAAGAACAGTTCACAGTTTAGATAAGAAGGTGTGTCAGATTATCAAGAGAATGAAACTCGTGTGTGTGCACAACTTCTAAGGAAGTAAAATCTAAATATGAAAGAAATTATTACCATTCTGGGTTGTCAATGGCTGTCTGTTCTTGGGGACTTTTTCTGAACTGAAGAAAGAATTAAGCCTCTCTCAGTTAGAAATGACAAATCAGGTATAGCTGACACGTAATTCTTTTCCCTACTGTCAGTTCATCATTATACCTCCAGAAAACCCCCTACTTATAGGGCTTAAAACATAAATACTTGTGTACCTCTGGTGAAAATGTTATCCTGCTGAGTGGCATGAAGGAGGAAGGGAATTTCTTTACCTTCCCAGAGACACAAAACTGAGAGGTGTTAATGAAACAATGTAGTTCAGTAGAGGGCAGAGGTGATGTGAGGAGGGGGATTATGAGAGGTCGGTGTTCCTCATGGATCTGGAAAATGAAACATCCTGAGTAGCTGTAACAGAGAGGCAACCTAGTGCTTTGATGGATGCTTGGAGTATTACCTTGGAGATGGATGCCGCTATTTAAGATTTGTCCTATGACTTTGTAGCTAGCATGTGGTCTCATGCTCAAGCACTTGCTCCAAGCATTTTGCAATGCCAGAGTTCCAAGCAATCACAGATCACAGAACATTCTGAGTTGGAAGGGACCCACGAGGATCATCAAGTCTAACTCTTGAGTGGCCTGTGCAGGGATTGAAACCACAACCTTGGCACAGTAGCACTGTGCTCTAACCAGCCGAGGTTTGATATACTTTCCTTTTCATGCCTATTTCTAAGAATGTCACAGCTTTTCCCTTTTGATATTCCCACTGGAGTTTGGTAGCAATTCCTGTTACAGTGCAAAATTTTTGTGGATTGTGTTTTTGACTTTAGGTGAGGCTGATTTTTTAACAGGAACACGAGACTCCTACACAAAAGTCCAGTGATGGAATGCTGGACCAGTCAGCAATGGTTTTCCAAATCTGAGAGAAAGCACTGATGAGACCTTTCCTGTTAAGGTCATTATTAGGCAGCACTGACTAAAGAGGAATATAGGTAATGCTCGATAATGTGTGAAATAAAGAAGTAGTATTTAAAAAGAAAGTATCCAGGTAAACTAGAGGAGAACACTCAACTACATGGCATTGATGTAATCAGCAGTCTTTGCAGGATTTCAGGGAAGATTAGGTATTTCATAGCCTATGAGAAAATCTGTAGTTTCTGTATAGGAGTGTAAACGTCTATATGTATTATAAAATTATAATACACGTGATTTCTGTGATTTTGTTATTTGTGTTATAATTTGGTATAATTCCTGTGCTTCAAGACATCTGGGATTGGGAAGAACTTTCTGTAATGAACAGAAGCACTGTAATGACCACTTAGACTGCTGTTGAGTGTCCTTGCACCTTCTTTTGAAGTAGTGAGTACAGCTGATGATGACAGGATGCTATGTCTGGAGTCTTGTTCAGTCTGCTAGGTTTTGAATTATCATATGGTCTATTTTAATCTGGTCTATTCTTAAAGTTCTTGTTGATAGAAACTGTTTTCTATAGAAGTATGATTTTTTTTCCCCATGCTTGTTATAGTCTGTGGAAGAGTAAAGGCAAGGAAGCTTATTCTAGGTCTGATGAGTACAGTAGTGTTGTGGACCACAAATAGGGATTTAAGGCTTTCTTTGGACTGCTTCGAGTTGGGGAAAGAGGTATCTCTGTTGATGATTTACTTATATGTAGAGGGAAGAGTAAAGAGGCAAGACACGTGAGAGAAGTGATGGAGCTACATTAAGAGGAAGATTGAGAGTGTGAGGACTTGAGGGGAATGAGGAACATGTTAAATCAAATTAAACCAAATTAAAGGTGAAGCCAAGCGAGAAGGGAAGAATGCAATTCTGAACAAGTGAATATGACAGAAAGGATTAAAGACAAGAGTTGAAGGACAAAACGCAGGCTCAGAAGAAGAAACGATCACATGGGAAGGAAGGGAAATAAACCTAACCTTGGCATGAGTGAAATATTAACCAGACAGACAGGGATGAAAAGTGGTTGTTGGGGGAAGGGGAAAGGGTGAAGGTTTCATCTCACCCGACCAGATATCTACAATGCAGTCATTTAAATGAGAGCTGCCTGTCTAGAGTTGTATGTAGTCAGTAGAGAGAAATAGGCTCTTTTAGGATGAAATTCAGGTAGCATAGCTCAGGTGACTGCTGCAGGAGGAGGGTGCATTTTGCCCTGGAAGTACTTTTCTTTTTACAGACTGATAATTGGATCTAAACCTGCAGTGGCAGAGTTTATAGTGCAAGATGTCTGCATGTGAAGCCAAATTAGTATTCTTCCCAACAGGGGAGGAAAAACAAGTGTTGTGGAACAAGTTCCATTTGTACAGTTTTGCAGAAAAGAGCATGAAGAGTTCTGAAGCAGCCCTCTAGGCCAGGACAAAGGAATTCATTAGCATGTTGTATGACATAGAAGCACATCTGATCCTGCACCCTTTTTGGCCTAGTATCCTGTGTGCTAAGTGCTTGTGGAAGGAGTATAGGAAACATGCTATTCAATCTCCAAAAGCCATTGGGCCTCCAGAGCTGGAGCTACATCCTAAAACTCTTTAATAGTTGCCAGGGATCTTCCATGATCCCTTGGGGAATCAGTTTATACTGACACCATGTAAGGCATGCCCTGATTTAGCTGTGTATTAAAAAAACCAAATTTTAAAAAAAGCTTTCCTTTGCATTTCTTTAAGTGCACTTCTCTTTGGTCTAAAGTTCCTGAACTAAAATGTATTCAGGTATCTTCAATGCATTTCTTCACATGAGTGTCTGGTGTTTTTATCCTCACTGGAGAGATGTCTACAGTTGATATATTCTTATGTCTGTTTGCCTGGTATACAAATTTGCAAGATCTCTTTTCTTCACCATGCTAGTATTTACTGGCCAAATTCTAAATCCCTTGGTTTTGCTCTGTTCCTATGGTTGTTTAGTTTCAGATACATTTTTCCTAATCATAAAAGTGTCTGTGCTGACAAAACTACCCTTTGTCTGAAAGCTTAGAAATATGTAGTACTGCATGTTTTTTTCCATGTGTCAGCTTGGAAAGCTGCCAGGCTCATCTTCCATGAAGTGGCTTTTGAGTATTTCATATACTTGGACTGTATTCTGCTTTTGGTGACGCCAGTGGATATTTTCCTGTTGATTTCAGTGACAGTGACACTGGGCTAGAAGGGAGCAAAACACTTGGAGATGCTGAAACTGTGCTTATAAATGAGTGACTTAAAGTCATTAGAAGATCCCTCAAGTCTATCAGTGTTGGCATTTCCTGTTTGTTTTCCCTTCCAGGAGAAGAAGATTTTTCAGATTCCCTGGATGCATGCCGCAAGACATGGGTGGGATGTTGAAAAAGATGCTCCCTTATTTAGAAACTGGGCAATTCACACAGGTATTGGAACTCTCTTTTTGCAGGACAGATTTTCGCATTGTTTTCCCTTTTAAAGTTACATTTTCCTTCTTTCTTGTCTTTGCTTTTACTAACACAGAGAGTGAACTTAATTTTCCAGATTTGTGGGAGGCTGTGTTTTTTCAAGGCCTACAATACTCTCCAGCTTAATTGAAGTGCCATAACTTATTTGCATTGAGGAACACAGTAAAACTTCATCGATTTAAATGTTAACAACATTGGGTTCAAAATTGTCAGGAGTAGAGCACAGTCAGCACTTTGTGGACATAGGCCCTTAGGCTTTTTATGCCTTTCTATGGATTTGAGCCAGACATAATAAAGGTAAATGCTGTGCAAGCTTTTCCATGTTGTTATGGAGTTACATCTGATTTGCAGTGCCCTGGGTCTTTCTTGAGCACAAACTGTTCATCATCTGTTCTAGAAATGTGCACAGGAATGAGATCATAGCACTCTCTTGCAGCCTCAGCTATTGTTTGAATGCTTGTCATGGGAACCAAAGGCTGATACATTGAAGCTAACCTACGCTGTTATTAATTTGCCTTAGATTTTCAATCACATGTCATGTGTGCCTAACTTTCTTTTCTTGCTTAGGAAAATACCAGTCAGGAGTAGATAAACCTGATCCAAAGACATGGAAGGCAAACTTCCGTTGCGCTATGAACTCCCTGCCTGACATAGAAGAAGTGAAGGACAAAAGTATAAAGAAAGGAAACAATGCCTTCAGGGTGTACCGGATGCTGCCGTTATCTGAAAGACCTTCCAAAAAAGGTAGAGGGGAGAGCTTGTCAACATGAAATGCTGTTTGAGGGCATTGTGCTGAGAAAAACTCCTACTGCAGGTAGTTCAGTATGCAACAAGCCACCAATGCAAGCTGTGCATGGTGCCCTGGCTGGCTGGGAAATGACTGGGACTTAGGAACAGCTGTATGAAAAATGGGCTACGTTCAGAAGACAGGATAATTGAGATGCCATACCCCGAAGCTGTTGATTTTTGTCTGTTAAAGCTGATGGAGTTGTGTTCAGAATCTAGTCCCAGGTCTCCTTCAGGCAAGGAATATGATTAGGAGATATTAGAGGTCAACACCTTTAACTCAGTAGGGGTCATTCAGAATATGGTGGCAGACATTTTGGTATCTTTTTTTAAGCAAGGGTACAATTAAACTGGCTCTGTCTTGAGCTGAGTTAGAGCAGTACACCCTACTCAGAACATTAAATCATGAAATCACGTTGTTAGTTACAAAGACCATGAAAAACCAGCCCCCAGAGCACAATAATGGTGAAATGGGAAACTGAATCCCCGAATTTAGGGATTAAATCTCCTGCCTGCCAGGAGGGGACCTAACCACCAGGTCAATCTCATGAGTTTTTGGTTTCTTTCAAAGTAGAAACAATGGTTTATTTATGGCTCATTAGCTTTCGTATGGCTTCCTTACCGGTGCAGTAGAAAAAAGGTTTCCTTAGTCCTCTGGTATCCTGTGTTGTCTAGGATTTTGGGTGAAAAGATAACCTGCAAACCAAATACACGGTGTTCCTCTAAAATCCTATTCACTTCACCTGTAGCTCAGTTTGCTACTTTCTTAGACTGAGGAGTGAAAGGCAGATCTTCAGTTTAAGGTCAGTGTGACCGGAAATGATGAACCATGGTATTTTTGGGGCAGAATCATACTGTGAAAGGGAGATCAATGTGCAAAAGGTAGAACATTTCTTTTGAAACTTTCCAATCTCTTGTCAATAGTGTATTTTGTACATTTAGGCATATTCCCCTGGACCATAACATGTCCCTTGGAAGCAGATTTGTGTAGGAACTACAAAAGTTCATCTTTAATGCTGAGATTCGGGAATGGGGATTGTAACAGGAGAAGATTCAGCAGAAAGTCCAGTTACTATAAACCTCTGACATAGTTTGGGCCTCATATATATTTTCATGTGCCCTTTTTTTTGTGGCATGTGGCTAAACTGACGTGTGGGAGCAAAAGAATTTGGCTCCAAACATTTCTAATTTTCGGTAGTATCGTATAGCAGAGATGGGAGAGACTCCTGGGACACGTCTGTGCTCACAGTGGGGTAGAGCTGAGCTTGCACCAGCAAGTCTGAGCTTCTGCATCAGGTCAGAGCAAGGGCAGCAACACTGGGGTCTGCCAAGGCACATGACATTTTGTGAGGGTCACATGTTGTGTGGTTTTCTGGATTCCCAAGTCCAGCACGATTGTGTTGCGTTTTTGCCAACCTGGAAATGGAACTTGAGATAATTTTAGTAAGGAGGTAATATAAAAGGGGATCTTTATTTGAAAGCCTTCACAAAAGCTCCTGAAGGCCTTCAAATAAGGACCCACTCTTATATTACCTCCTTACTAAAATTATCTCAAGTTCCATTTCCAGGTTGGGAAAAAAGCAATATTGCATAAAGCACTTTTGCATGAATTGTAATATGTATTTCCCTACCAGGTTGCAACTATTTACAAAAATATTGGTCGAAGTTTGTTGTGATCTCTTTTCACATGAAATTAACAATCTTCCTTTTCCTATAGCTACAGAGAAAATGTCAGAAATGTGATGAGACATATATTTTAATTTTTCTTCCCTTTAAGACTATTTTTCTCCCCCTTCATTTTTTTTAAGAGGCCTTGTTTTTTAACTCATCATTCTTCCATATTATTCACTTTGATTTTTTGACTGCAGTTGCTTTACTTGGTCCCATAGTGGTTCTCTTTCGTAGACTTTTAAAAAAGAAACACAAAGCCAGAGCATTCAAGGTGAATTTTTTGCTGCCCAGGCCTTAAGGGAAAGGTGAAATTAAGCAAAATGTGTTCTCCCTTTACTAGGAAGTCCTGCCATTTTGAGGCACGTTTTGGGGCTGTTTGTTGGTAAATATAGAAAGTGTGAAGGTTAACTCATGGCACACAGGACTTTATGAAATCTTCCTTCTGTTGTTGCAGGAAAAAAAACGAAGTCTGAGAAGGACGACAAATTCAAACAAATTAAGGTAAGAAGTGACTGTTTAATACTGCAAGAGCTTGTGAACACAATCTGTTGCAAATATTTTTTAATAGCCCCAACAGTATGTTGTGGTGGGTACTTGCGAATGCTTGTGGTTTGGTTAAGTAACTACAGTTACCCGGGATGTTTGGGGTTGTTTTTTTGAAATGTGAAGGCTGTTAAAGCCGTGACTTACGTCATCAATGGACACAGCCCTTGTGTTACAATGCCTGGAGGCTGGAAAACTGGCAGTGTCAGCAATATATTTGCCATTTGTTTGTCTCTGTAAGGAGAAATACAGTAATTAGGGAAGGAATGCTTCTGAACAGTAGAGCAACCTTTTGGAGCAATTAATTTCTGTGTGTAAAGCATTGGAGATTCATTTTCATTCGGGCAAGGGTCAGAGCTGCACCTTGTGCTCATGTTTTGTCAGTTAGAAGGCCTCAGCTGTAAAGCTCTTCAGTCGCAGCCTGAGATTTCTGCTTGTTCAGAGTGTGGACCCAGACTGACGTCTGCTGTCCCTGTGAGTCACGGTGTTTCCTAGCTTTCACACCTCTGCCAAGGGCCTCTGCAAGGTGGTCAGTATTCCACACCAGCAGGATTTAGTCCACCTTCAATTTTTTAAAAAAAAGCAAATCTCAGAGATTTCAGACTCTCAGCTTTCAGTAAAATTGGTGTCCTTGGGCTGTGTGTAGCAGTGGAAGGGCAGCTTAGTCCCCTGCCGCTCACTCGTAAAGGATTGTGCTACCCATGCCTGGGTTCAGCCTCTACAGCCCCTGGCCAGGAGGTTCTCTGGGCCAGGTGGACACAGAAATGTGGGAAAAAGTCCTCCACTGAAACTGGGTTTGGAAGGCAGGTGCTGCCCCAGCAGTTGTGACTTGTGGACTTACACGTCAGAATGCTATGACTTTTAAGTTGTCTTAAAGGAACAACTTTTTAACCAACCTGTTTGGATCATACAGCCATGTGTGCTAGTTATAAAGTGACTCTGATGGTAGCTGATGTTGAGAAGGAGCCAGTAAAACTGCTTTGGTCAGAGCAGAGCAGTGTGCCATCACATACACCTACCTACCAGTGATACCTGCTGTTAGCTCTTGTAGCTCTGAGCTGGGGTCAGGTAGCATTCTTGTCTGTTCCCCCATTCTGACAGACTTGTGCAGTGGCTAGCCTGGATTTTAAAAGAGGTGTTCTTTCCATACTCAGCCACTGTTAGGTTGACTGTTGAATGTTGAAGGCTGTGGTAGTGAAGAAGGGTGGCAGGTGAATTAAAGCAAATGCATGTTTCTGAGCATGAAAGCTGCTTATAATTGCTTTGCTTGGTGATGTGAATTCCTGAGATCGGAGTTGCCTGTTTTGAATTGAACGCCTTACAGTTACTCTGAAAAATCTCTTTTGGTGGAGCCCAGTGGGAGGCTGCTCCACGATTTGCCTGGTAACTGCAATGGGGTGATAGCAGCAGAGGGAGAAGCTGAGAACCTGAGCACAGATCTGCAAAGGGACTTCAGCATAGCAAGAGCCTTGCAGTGAGCCTCCCATTGTTGTCACTGCTGGACCCTGTGGGCACCCACAGCAACTGCTGGTGGGCTGAGCTTGAGCAGGGTGCTCAGGGCACTCACTGCTTATCCCTGTGCATGTGAAAGTCCTAGGCCTTACCAAATCCCTGCTTCACGTTAGCAAAGGTGCAAGCAAGACTCCCACCCCACAGGTAGGTCTCCTATCACTGGGCTTTTGGGCAAACAGAATCTGTCATTATAATTTATTAAATTAATTTAAAAATGAATTCTCAGTAATGGGAAGGAAACTGAAATGTCAGAGCAGCCCAGATAAAACCAGTCTCTTTCTTTTGAAACAAAGGACTGAACTGAGGCTTAATTTCTACCTTGTCCTAGATGTATCCTTTTGACCATGCAGCTCCACATTGAGAGACATTTTTAAAATCTTAGTGATAGCTTTCCTCATGCATTTAGCTTAGGCTAGACATCCGAACACTGAAAATTTAGGTGATTTAACACCAACCATGCCAGTATCCAAGTCTCTTTTTGGATCTGGCACCACCACCTGAATTCTAAGATGTATATTTGTTTCTGAAGCTTGAAAGGGGCTACTATATAAACTTCTCTGTAATCAAGCCTCAGTAAAGTTGAGCAAGTGCTGCATGCACAGTGTTTCCATGAGGGCTGCTGTGTTTGCTGTGTTGCACAACACCAGGTACTCAGGGCTCCAGTGTGCAGCCCTAACCTATCTCTGCAGTTGTGATCCTCAATGGATCAATAGCAGCTAATTTTCTCTTTTCCTGCTCTCCAAGTCTTTGACCTGTGGGTCAGCACAACTGGTGCATCTCATCAAAGGCCTAGTTGCCATTAACACTCAACTTTTCATCCTTCTGATGTTCCGGGGGGTGTTGGAACAGAGTACATGTTTGCCTTGCTTTAGTGTCTGGGAAGGTGCTTGTGTTGAAGTGACAATTCTTTTTGAGCAGATCACAATCACAGCATGTGACATCCAGAAAAAACCTGTCACAGTGCCCCCAGTATTTTGTATAACAGTTCATATGGTTAGTACTGGGATGGGCTGGCACCACAGGTCCTGAGGCTCACCTTTGCCCTGCCTTTGATGAAATGCTTTAGAGCAGTGAAAGTGAGCGTGGCGTGGACAGCTCTGCACTTCTCTGTGGGTGTCTCTGGCTCAGTAAGCAGGGGAGAGCTTGCAGCCTTGCAGGGCTGGCAGGATAAGAACAGAAGACTTTAGACATTGTAACCAATAAACCTGTGAGCGAGTCAATACCAGGAAGGAAGTTGCACGTGTAGAATAATCCTTTTAAAGCAATCCTGAGTTAATGGAATTAATTTTTTAGTGTCTACTCTGAAGGGATTTTTTTAGATTCCCACTCAAGTGTACCAGGCTTACAGAGATGCATCTTGTGGAAAGCTCAGTCTGTGTAGAACAGGTGGTGTTTTCCCAATGCTGTTGCCCTGTGGTAATGTTTATGATGTGATCTAAAAGGCTGTATTTAGTGTAAACACTTTGGTTTGCTTTCAGGCTTGCTGTAGAGAAGAATTAAGGCTAGAATTTAGTAATTGCTGTACAGAAACTAAGGCTTCCTTTTAGAGAGTACAAAGAGAGCATATTTGGAAGGGACTGAGGATGAATATTAAATAGAGTACAGTTTTAAAGCAGCGTTTCTTCCTTGTTTGTTTCAAATGTTAATCTCTTGTAGTAAATAGCTTACTACTTCTTTGCTCTCAGAAGGATTACTCTAAATTTGAAAATTAAAAATAGCTGTCGTTTCAAAGCACAAAATTTGGAAATGAAGTAGTCTTGGGCTTCTCCTCAGTGCAATATTTGTTCTAAGACAGTGTCTTGCAGAGAGCAGGAGGTATATGGCAGGCAGAAGTGATGGGATTTATCACCATCTCAGAACAAAGAGATGAACTGTCTCCTAAAATAAAGCAATCCTGACCCAACTGTACTGTTTTCATTCTAGCAAGAGCCAGTTGAATCATCTTTTGGGATTAATGGGCTAAATGATGTCACTTCTGACTATTTCCTGTCCTCCAGTATAAAAAATGAAGTTGACAGTACAGTGAACTTTGTAGGTAAGTACTCCTATGCTTTTTTTACATACTGAGCACAGAGGTGACTTCAAAAACCGTTTTGGTCTGCCAGACTTATCTTTCCATCAGCATTTTGCACTTCAGGGAATGCCACAGTTGCAGTCAGGTAGACCCATTTCTCCGTAGCCTAGGCCATGCCAAGACTGGTTGCAGGTCAGCCCCACCGCCTTGCAGGGACAGTGAGCAGTACTGCAGCAGTGGGGTGGTTCCCTTGAGAGTAAAGCACTTGCAGGCACTCTTAGGTGACTTCTCATGATGTGGACTTATTCCACAGCGTAGTCCTCAGCCATGAGGAGACTGTAGCCAATGTCATGTGGGAGTTAAACTGCAGTCAGATGGCAGTTTCCCATTGCTTAAAGCAGAGGTTTGTATAGAATACCATTTTATTTGGGAGTTCAAACCAGCAGGCAAAATGTAGAAACTTGGTTCTTTTTACTGACACCTCAGTAGCAGAGATAGTTTTAACATCACTGAGCTAACAAAAAGGATCATCCAAGACTGCATTTAGAAACCAGTACATTAGAAATTAGCTGTCATCTCAGCATGTGAATCATTAGTCCTCGGTAGAATAATTGGACTAGGCTTTGACAGCTCTCTTTTGGCTGAGGTTGTCATTGCAGCAAGAGCTCCTAGGAATATGACCTACATACCATTTTGTCTAGAATTCCAGTTTTAAATATGACAAATATGTTAGTATTCTGCTTGGAGAGATGGAAGAAATCATGTGCGGTGACTGTTTTTGATCCCCATTTCTTAGGTCACAGGGCTTTGCATAGTCATTCCCCTGAAGTACTTGTGTAGCTGAGGAGTTTGTGAGTAGTTTTGCTCTCTTTATGGCAGTTCATTTAATCATCTGTTGCTTTGTAAGAGAATTAGAATATGCTCCTACTGTTATAACTTGAAGGAGTAGCACCGTACTGCTATTAGTGCTTCCTGTTCACTGACTGAGGATTGAGTAGGGAACTGTCATCCAGTGTTGTTTAATTATTGAGATGTGAGGAGTGCTGCTTATCCAGACTGGAGAAAGAAGTGGTTATTTAGGATTTCAGAAAGGATTTTAATGTAAACAGGGAGGAAAAGGTAATTTAGAATTGTTCTGCAGGAAGACAGGAAATCAGCTGGAGGGGATGAAAGACAAGCAGCACCTGCAGAGTTTCTGACATACGTGCAGCTCACTGGAAGCTGTGGCATATTGCCCAAGTGAGCAGTAGTTTTTGCTGTGCATTTTATCTCTCAGGGTGGGTAAGAATTTGTCAGGTATTGAGGAAAAAGATAAAACAGTGCAGATGGCCTGCTTATACCCTGAGTGGGTTATGCAATATTGGTCTCTCCCAGATAAAAAATTAACTGTGTGTGCTCTTGCACCACTCTCACTACACTCAATAAAAAGCTGGTTGTTTCAGAACCAGGAAAGGTGAAATAAAGGGGAAATGAAATATCTGAAACATAATTGTAGTAATTGTAGTGATTCAACTTTTTAAAAGTCTATCCAGTATGTATGTAATTTTCTTTATGCTGACCTTGTCTCTTAAAATACACATCTAAGTTTTGAAGATTTTCCAGTGGTTACCTGGCCCTTCACAAAGCAAAATAATATGCAACTTTTCCCTGCAAAAATACTTGTCACTTTTCTTTTTCAAAAAGCCCTGTCCAAAGATAGAATGGAGGAGTGGATTGTGTGTATAGACGTGTGCATTCGTGTTTATTTATCTTCGTTCATGCGGGAATAGATGCTATCTTTTGCCTTTTCAAATTTAATAATTAGTATACTCAGGTGACTTAACAGAAGAATTGCAAGGTCTATTGTATTTCATTGCCTACATGTTTTTCCCCTCATGGGTCAAGAAAAAAACGAACTGTTTGAACAACACAGCATTGTGTTTGTACAGAATTTAGCCTTATGTTCCTTTTGAAGCTTTATGTTCAGCGAATGAATATCTATAGTCTTTCTCTTGGATAACCATGGTTTCAAGTTAGTCATCCTCTGAGATGGCACCATCCCTGTGCATTCTTCTGATCTAACTCGTGGCTTTCAGTTCTGTGCTGGATTAATGCATTTGTCATGTGTTCATACCACTGGGATTTAAGGAGGGGTTGTACAAGACAGAGGAAATTCTGTCAAGCAGCTTCAGAGAAGTGAGATTCTGGCTTTCACCATACTTTTGCTTTGCTCAGTAACTTCTTGGTACCTTGGTTTGTCAACGTTTTTCAGAAGGTTGTTGTGTAGAACAACTAATGTCTGCAAAGCATTTCAGGACACTTGGAAAGCATCCATGGTTGCATCACTTTGTAGAAATAAGTAACGTTCCTTCGATATTAAATTTCATGTGCTCTTTTGGTATTAAGTATCATGTGCCTGGGGGAATAGGAAACCCCTCTGTTAATAACTAACCAAACTGTAGATTTGTCACAGACCATGGGGATTACAGGTACAACTCTGATTTTCTACGTATCATCGATGACATTGCGAGCGTCAGTGAGAACAGGCATCTAACTGGAGCATAAATTTTTCACAGATTCATGTCATATGTACATCAGAGTCCCACAATGTTTTGCTTTACCCCATGGCCAGGTTTTTGCATGCCAGTTCTGGTCTTCTGTTGTATAGTTTACGTGAGAGCATTCAGAGGCCATGGGATGTTGGCAGCTTGCTTGTTGAGGATCACAGATTTCCTTTAGAGCTCCCACTGAAACTTATACCCGCTGAAAGCAGGTGGTGGGCATGGAAAAAAGTGCTGAGACTATAGAAGACTCAGTCAGATACCAAGCAGGCTCTTAGAGATTCAACAGGGTAGAGATCTTATCAGTAATCAATTTTTTTTTTCTAATCCCAAGTTGTAGGACAGCCACACCTTGATGGCAGCAGTGAGGAGCAGGTGATAGTTGCCAACCCTCCCGATGTTTGTCAGGTAGTAGAGGTGACAACAGAAAGTGATGAACAGCCCCTCAGCATGAGCCAGCTGTACCCTCTACAGATCTCCCCTGTCTCATCCTATGCAGGTAAGCAACTTGGCATTTCTTTACACTCCTTTTTCTGGGAATGTTTGGAAGACATTGCGGGAAAAAGGGCTCTTCCAGGCTAACTAACAAAGATTCAGAAATGTGTACTCATGTGCCTTCTGAATTGTTAATGAAACTCAAAAATGCACAACTCTCTGCTCATTTCCTTGGGAAACAACTTGGCAGATCTGAGTTTGGAAATGTGAGCTGCAGGTTTTAGCCTGTGAGTAATGGAAAAAGAACTTTTTTAGATATAATGCAGAGGTCTTTTAGAGGGGGATTTTCAGTGGTACAAATGACATGCTCCCTGCCTTACTAAAGATTAAAGATCTTTTTTGCTCTATGTTTACTCAGTGTCTAGCACAGTGTGCAGTGCTAAGGGCTGCACTAATGGTACAAGTGCAGATATGGAGCTGAGGGCATGGGGGAAGTGGATCTGTCTTGCTGCAGACTAGAACAGCCATGTAGTGACTGATAACAAGTGATCTTGCAAGCAGCAGAGCTGTGGACATCTAGCTTCCAACGTCTGCCTCCCATCTGGATTCTCTGATACCTAAAAAGAGGATGAGATAACAGGCTTCCCCCTACCCCCAGTGAGGGTGGTTATGGTTTCTCTTTTCTTCTGGCCCCTTATTTTCATATAACTGTTAGGAAGTTAAGAGTCTTTGGCACTCATTTATCCCTTATCCAAGTCTAACAGTGTGTTCAGAAGTTTTTTGGGGGGAACAGACACAAATGTATGTGTAGACATGCTATATAGAGTCCCCACAATCATATAAGCCTTATTTCATAGGAAGCAAGACAATTTGAAAGTGGACAAAGTTTCCAATCCAACCTGTCCTTTCTGTTTTAACATGGTGCTAATTTGCAAGCCTTATGAGACTGGGTAGAAATACAAATGTCATCTTTTAAGGCAAATTTAAGTATAAATTGTTCTCCATGCATTTTATTATTTTACACATGGTTTTGCCTTTGACTTATTAGGCTGAAATTACTTCCAGACACATTTTTATAAAGTATGTATTTAGTAATTTTTATCTTTGGGACCAAGTGAACAGTATGATGTTCTTTCAGATAGTCTCCACTGTTAGTCTCACACATGTTAATAAAGGATTATGCTTCCCAATGTGTTTAGTCTACAATGACCAAATCAATCAGAAGACATTTGCAAAGCATAAGGCAGGGAAATATGAGAGTACTTAAATTTATTAGCAGCAGGGAGACAAGGGCCTTTGAAATATTTTTCCTCTTTACAAATGTGTCTTGGAAAACTTTTCCATCTATGTGAACATGACAATGATGCAATCTTTTAAGTTCAGCTATAGGATGTAAATTCTTGAAATGCAAACGGAAGTCACTGTCTTGGTCTGGAAGTTGTGGTGGTTTCTTGGACTGGAATGATAGAGAAGGGTGGTCTGGTGACCACCTTGACATGAGCAAATCATGACCTACCTGCCCTGAGGTCATTGCAACCAGCCTGCATAAGGAAAATGAAGGATGATTGAAGTACTTCTGCTATCCCCTTACGCTGTCTTAGCACCTTGGTGGCCTTCAGCTGTCCTAACTTATACCCAAACCTGCTAGCCCAAAACTCAGATAACAGACTTTCATGCCACTGGCATGCTTTTGAGTGCATCTCAAGGCAGCTCTTGATGATCCTGGCTACTGTAGCTAGAGGCCAGTAAGAAGTGGAGTACTGCAAGGGTCTGTCTTGGGACCAGTCTTGTTTAATATATCGATGAGCAGAAGATATGTTGGAGACATGTTTGTGAACTTTACAGGTGACACCAAATAGGGCACACCAGTTGATACGTTTGAGGGCAGAGCCATCATCCAGAGAGTCCTGGAGAGATTGCAGGAATGGGTCAGCAGAAACCTTACGAAATTTAGCAAGGGCACATGTGAAGTCCTCTGCGTAGGAAGGAAGAGATCTTTGCAGCAATAGCAGCTGGGATTGATGGTATGGAGAGCAGCTCTGCAGAAAGGTGGGTAGGCAGTGAGCTGAGCGTGAGACACCAGAGCACCTCAGCCACAAAGAAGGCCACCAGTTTTCAGGAGCATGGCCAGTAAATCTAGGGAAGTGATTATCCTCCTCTGCTCAGTGCTAGTTGCACTACTTTGAAAGTACTGCATCCAGTCTTGAGCTCCGCAGTCCAAGAAACTTAGAAACAAACTGTAGCAAGTGCAGAGAAGAACTACACAGCGTATGGGCTCTCACTCTGTGAGAAGACAGAAGGACTGGAGCTTGTTCAGCCTGGAGAAGAGAGGGTTTTGAGGACTTCACAGCAGCTGCCTCTACCACAGGGGTGTTCCCGAGAAAGCAGAGCCAGGCTCTTCACAGCAGTGCATGGTAGGAGGATGAGAAACAGCAGGATAAATTGAAACAAGAAAACTCTGTCCAGCTGAATATAAAAAAAAAATCACCTGTTTCACAACAAGGACAGTCAGGCAGCGGAGCAGGATACTCAGAAAGATTGTGCTGCCTCCATCCTTGGAAGTTTTTAAGACCTGAAGGGATAAGATCCCAAGCAACTAGATCTAGTCCTATAGCTGGCTCTTCTTTGAGCAAGAGATTGGGCTGTAAACCTCCTGAGGTCCCTTCCAGCCTGATTTGTTCTATGAATCACCATTTTTTTTAAGGCTGTATTTGCCCTTGAGGCTAGAGTGAGGGTAAGAGTCTGTCTGTTAGAACACTGATATTTCTAGGACACTCCTGTGACTATTTCTGCTTTGTCTTGCTCTACACAGACCAGTATAGAACCACAGGAACCTTGGCTCTGTGTTTGTGGGTTTGCTTTGTCAGGTGCTACTGGCTGAATGGCAGGAAAGAGTATGACCATAACAGCTGTGCAGGAACAGTTAGCTGAGCTCTTCTAAAACAACAACCAAAAAAAGCAGCCAGATATATCAGCTGTCCTACATAAATCTGGTTTATTTCAAAACACCTCTGGTTCCTTTCTGAGGTTACTCAGGCAAATGATGTGAGTCACCCATGTGAGTTTTTTCGTATATCCGCTAATGTCTATGAAATCTGTTGTTTTTTATTACCGAGGCTGTTATCAACCGCCTGTTGTGTTTGACATTGGTTCAAATACCCTTCTTGATAGAAATAACCTCTCTAACTTTCTGTTCCTGAGTGGCCAGCTTCCCTGGCTTTGCTAACTATAGTGCTATCTCTTGCTCAGCATTTTGTTATGTATAAACACCAAGGATGGATTCCTTTTCAGCTGCATCACTCTGTTTTTGTTGTGACATGCTTCTTTGTGTCAAGGAATATCTGTTACTTGTCTCTGTGTGGATTCCTTCTATTGATTCTGTCTTCAGGGCCGTTTCTCCTTTGTGTGAATTAATTTTTCCTCTCTTCCCCCCAGTATGGCTTAATTAGCCATCTTAGTCACATTGGCACATCCTTCTCTGCCTGGGTCGATGAATGAGAAACCCTGCAGTGCATTAACTTCACAGGGTATTGCAGTTAAATTTAATGTTTTGGACTGTTCCTCTGCTTACTGCACGCTGTGGTGGAGATTCTGGTGCAGGAGAGGTGCTGGCTTTGGAAGCAGCAGTCTGGAGTAGCTGGGCTGGAGTAGAAGGATTTCGGGTACAGTTTAGATCCTGGGGTCTGAAAGAGTGATTCAGCCCATTGGTTTACAGCCTTCTGCCTAAACCTAATGCTTAGCCAAGCCTTGAGAAGATGGCAAAGTACTGCCAGTCTCTCTGAAGACATGCAGGGGCACAATCCATGAGGCATGATCCATGCACTCTTAGCACTCATGTTATGTCCAGTGCAGAGCATAAGGTTGGTCTCTGGGAAGGCAGAGTTGCAGGGGCTGTGCAAAGCAGTTTTCATGGACTAAAATGCATAACACAGAGCTGAGAGTGAAAATTGGGGCTTCAGAGCTCTCTTGCCTGCTATGATAATTCATCACATCATTCCTTGAATTGTGTGATTTCTGCATTCCGTGTGGATGAGCCCTATGTGTGAAGCCCTGCTGTGAGAGTTGGAGTGTTGGTATCCTGATAGATGCCTAGGGTTATCTTCCCAGGAAACAGTACACAGTGGTTCAAAACCCCACAAGCTAAAGGGAACCTGCAATCCAGGCCTCCACTGGATTGGTCTGGGCAACCAGTGGCTGTGCTGAAGGCAGCAGCCTTCACTGCAGACTGAAGAGAGGGGTTTGTGCCCTGTCTCAGATGTATCTGAGGCACAGCACTCTCAGCCACCTGTGGGCCGGGAGCCTGACCCTCATACAGTAGGAGACCTGTCTTCAGGCATATGTAGGCTTGAAAATACAGTAAAAATTCCTGGATTTCAGGCTCTTCTGCAAGGGAGGGATGCAGCTGCAGGAGGATGGCTGTCCCACAGGAATTGTGCCCCTGTATTTGTGCTCTGGTTGAAGTGATCAGAGTGAGGGAGGCCATGTGCAGTGGGGAGAGGAGATGGGGCTGGAGACTGTAGTATTGCCACTTGCTCAAGTGGTGAGAAGAGAGTTGAGAAATAGGCTGGGGAGTGGTGGCAAAAGCAAAACTATTCCAACTGTACCAGAGTATATCAACAGTAATAAAGCCCCAGAAGTGACAACAAGCCTTTGAGGAGGCAAGCTGAGATAACAGTTCAGGAAACAAAACCACATTTATCTCCTCTAGGATGGAGTTGTTATTGATTTTGCAGGGAGATAACTTGGACAGAACTTTGTCCATTGCTGGGCCTGGAGTGGCCATAGAGGGGCAAGGGAGAGGGGGCATCCCCTGCTTGCTGGAGATTCTTCTCAGAAAGCACAAATCTACTTCTTCCCTCTCTATTGCTGTCTTTTCCAGAATACAGTCATGTTAACTGCGATAACCATGTGAATTTACCTCAGTTTTTCAAGGCAGCTGTGCTGTCTAGCCCTGCTGTGGCAGGGTCTCCGTGCTTCTCCATTGTTTTCTTGTTGTTTGATTTGACTCTGTTTGCTCCCACTTGTTGGACGTACATCAGGCCTCTTGAGCTGGAATTTGTTACTATAAATAGAATAGCATGAGTTTCATTTTTGTTTCTATTTTGCTTGACAGAAAGTGAAACAACTGATAGCGTTCCAAGCGATGAAGAAAATGCAGAGGTAAGTGCTTTCTGGATTTTTAGCAGTTTGCACCAAGGTCTCAAGATCCATGTTCTGAGATATTTTTCCTGTTTCTCCATTTGCAACTCTGTATACCACTGGAATAATCATTTTGGTAATAGCTGGGGGAGAAAAGCAGACCAGGAAGGTTCAGGGGATACAGACTTTTGGATGATTGTCACAGAATTAATATCTCTACAAATTAATTTATCTTCATCTGTTCAAACTACAAGATTAATTTGCATAATAAGATGTTCTGCAGAGCAATCAACAGTGCCAGCTAGTATGTTAGCATGATGCATTGATGTTGCTGGGTAGCTAGTATTTTATCTTGGTTGAAAGCCCGCTCACTTCGTTTTCCTTAAATGGCACCTGAACTCATATAAACTGGAGGAAATGCTTACACATATGACTGAAATGAAGCTTGAATGTTTGACATATGTGGAGCAGAAAGCTTTCCTGAACAGTCAGTTGGGTATTGCTGGGTGAAAAGGGTCCATGGGGAAAATAACCTGAGCTGCACGTATACTTTCCTTTTATTTTGGGGCTGCCATCAAGTGACCAGACCTACCAAACTCCATGTATACTTAGAGGCCAAGGGAAGCTCATTGAGAGCTCTTGGATGCCCTGTGCTTTGGCTGCATTTTTGCATAAGGCCTTTTGCAAAGCTCTCTCCTGCCATGTCCCCCACCAAAAGCTCTCTGAATCCTCCTTCTTACACAACCACCAGTTGTGCATCTGTACAATGACATGGCTAACCCACCTGGTGTCATGCCTGGGCTGGGGTGGAACCCATATGTAGACTGCCAGTAGTGACTCCACAGACCTCCTTCAACAGAACATGCCATTGCAGCATCTGTGGTGGGCAAACAACTGGGTGCTCATCTTCCCTTGGTGAACTTCTTCCCTGTGGTGAGGGATGCACTGTCAAGTGACAGTGGTTTCCCAGCAGCCTCAGCTGTATTGCTAGTTTGGGTGGTGTTGAGTCTCTGTGCCTGCCTCTTGGCAGGAAGATGCTCTGTCTGGTAACAGAGGAGACACTACCATTTGGAGTTCTAAATGTCTGCATCCATTTTTGTCTCTGTCTGGGAATAAGGCCTTTATTTTCCATTCAGAAGAGCAGGTAGTGCCTCTTGAGTGCTGGAGAGCCAATAACATTTAAGCACATGACTTCAGAAAAGGAGAAATGGCTGAGAGCAAAGACATTCTAAGCCAGTGGCTAGAGGCTCAGGCTCTTAGAGATGGGGTAATTCCAGGGCAATTTGTGGATATTTCTGTCTACATATTGTCACTTGGAGTACTTCACGAAGTTGCATTCGCTCATACAGTCTTTCCTTCTTTCTTCCCCTGTTTCTAGGGACGACTTCATTGGCAGAAAAAAAACATTGAAGGCAAACAGTATCTCAGCAATCTAGGAATGAGGAACACTTCTCATATGCTTCCCAGCATGGCAACTTTTGTAGCCAACAAGCCTGACCTCCAAGTCACCATCAAAGAAGAAAGCTGCCCACTGCCTTACAATAGCTCCTGGCCTCCTTTCCCAGACATCCCTCTGCCACAAGTAGTGTCCACAGCCTCCACAAGCAGCAGCCAGCCAGACCGTGAGGCACGGGCCAGCGTCATCAAGAAAACATCAGACATCACCCAGTCAAGAGTCAAGAGCTGCTAAGCCTTTGACAGTGTGGTTTTTTAGCTTTGTTTTGTTTGGTTTTATATTTTACGTTTCTCTAAGAGAGGTTCATCCCTTGACGCACATGAGACAAATCCTAAGGTAAAGCCTTGGCAATATAAAACATTGCAGTGTCCGACTCCAGTGCCGGAGTGTTTTTAACTCAGGACTCCAGCCGTCAGTATGTATACCTGAACCCATATTTCCAAGGTTGCTACATAGGAAAAGAACCCAAGAACTTTGGCCCACTCACAGGTTCCAGTGTTTCATAAGAGGACCAACCAACCACAAGGGAAGTGGTGCTGCTGCGCTTCTTGCTGTCAAGGCTGTGATGGAACTGAAAGCCTCAGAATGGGAGAGAAAATGTGAACTAGCTGGAATATTTTTAAATAAAGAAAAATCTATTGTGAATATTGTACATAGTGCAGTACTAGCAAAGTTGCAGTCTGCTTCTGCACCTTATTAAGAAAGCACTTACAAAAGGCCTTTTATTACCTTGCGCTACTTAATGGCACATTGAAGGTCCCTATCCACCTGTATTCTTTTCCAAGGCTATTCTTGCTAAAGTGTCTTTAAAGAATAGAGGAAGGGAAAGGAAACTAAAACTTTCCATGTGGATTTCATACGTTCTGAGACTGCTTTCATCATGTTCGTTTCTAATCTGCTATGCTTGAATGCCGCGTGGTACAATAGAAAAAGAAAAGAAACTTATTACAGAGATATTATGCAAATTCCCAGATTTAAAAAAGAAGAAAAATACTCTAATTCTAACCAGAGCAAGCTTTTTTATTTTTTATACAGGGGAATATTTTATTCAAAGTAAAATTCTAAAGTGAATATAATTTTTTTTAATCTTTTCTACAGCAAAATTTATAATTTTAAGATTCAGTCCTTGGTTATCAGCAGTTATGACATCCTTGTGGCACATTTTTTTTTAATTTTGTAAAGGTGAAATAGCTTTTATGAGCTCATGTAGCAATCAGATTATCCTGTGGATTGATAATAAATATGGTATATAGTTAAATTTTTAATAATCCTCTGGTTTGTCTCTCATTTTTAATCTTTCAGAAGCCCCAGATGGCATGGGTTTGATAGGTGAATGTGACCTCTCAGAGTGAGCAATTACTGTAAGCTGCCTTTACCATTTCTGGAGCACCCATCCAACAGGATGTACTGTGCTTGAGGCAGCTCGAGGTGGAAAGAGCAACTAGAACTCGAAGGTGACTTACTCAAGTTTGGCCTCAAATGCAGAGGTTGGGAGCTGAGGCACCTCTTTGGCTGTTACTCCATGGCTACGCTTTGAACAAGTTACCTCATGGAAGGGATCTTGTCAAACTCCATCCCCCACCCAATGCAAGCTCAGCTGTACTTCTCCCATTCCTCATAGATCGCCATGTGGCTTGCTCACAGTTTCCTTGTCTGGAAAAATCTCTTTTTTGCAGTTTCAACTAATTAATGGAATGAATCAGAAATCAAATAAGCATTGTCCAGGGCTTTCAACATTACTACATGATGGCAAGTTCTGTTTCCTGAAAAGCTGTAGAGTATCTAAGTAAGGGTGCACAATGACTTGCATGGTTGTGACAGTGGGCAGGCTGTGTCCATTGCAAAGCACTGTGCACTTTGGGCTGGCACAGACAGAAGTTGAGAGCACTCACCCTCTTGCAGTTTTTTAAGCTGTTGGATGTGACACAGATTGATTCAGGTATGTAAAATATGTGGGCACAGAGTGCCCCTCAGATGTGATCACCATTCTCGTACCAGCCTGAGAGGTGTGTGAGCTGAGTGCAGGATATTGGGCTGATGAGCAGTAACATGCACCAAAATGGCTGTGTCACAGGGAGATATGCTAGCTGGCTATTGAAAAGGGAAAGTAAAAGATTTTTGCTGTGTTCTTAACCTGATCCTACAGTTCCAAGTTTCATCACAGGTCCATGTGAAACTTGTAGTTTTGTCACCCATTGCCCAGTGTCCTGGGAAGACAAGGTTAGAGTTTTGGTTAGAGTTGGGAGGAAGAGGAATGCCCAAGCAGTATTTGGAGTAGAACTAAAAACTTACGAGGGTTAAAATTATGTATATAAACTTCCTAGTTTTTGTCCCTTTCATTTGCTTTGCATTCACGTTTCAGTGGTTCCAGTGCCAGAGCTGAGGCTGAGCCGAGGGCAAAAGTCAGGACTGAGGGAAAGAAAAAGCTCAGTTGTGTGGAGCTGGGAAGTATCATGCAATGTAAACAATGTGCTGGTACTCATCTCCTCCTCTAGGGATTATTTAGTCTGTAGTCAGAGAGTCTCTTGCCCCTGGCCTGGGTTAGCATTGAGGGTTTAGGTCGAGGGAAAGCCCCAGAGGTAGGTTTGTGAGGGGTCTCTAAAGCATCTTAGGAAGCAAACAGAGCTGACTCCAGATTTCTGCTTTCCTGGAGGCAGGGCTGCTGTTTACCTCCATGACAGGTTTCTCTCTCCTCACCATTCATATCGGTGATGTAAACCGCAGGCACATCTCTGCAGGCCTTGCAGCCGTGTCCTGCACATTACATACAGAGAGGGGCAGTGGGTTTTCCTGCTTCCAAGGATCAGTTTGAGCTCCCTGCCTCTCACCCACCGCACTGAGGAAGCATCTCAGAAGTCTTGTGCCATCCTGCAAAGCCCCTCTTAATGTCTGACCTTGCACAAGTTCTCCCTGACCTCAATCATGCATGTCCACCTGAGATGGTACACATTTGCCCTTTACGATGAAACATTTTGAATTTCTCAGTTTCCAAGGCTCACTCAGCTGCCTACACGGAGCCTGACCCTCAACAGGGCTGCCAGAGCAGAGTGAGGGCTGAGCTGCCCTTTCTGTGTGTCTTGTCTGACTTGCCTTCAGCAAGCCTGGATGGTCACGGGTGAGAAGATGGTTGCCCAAGGGCTACCCGGGGTATACAAATGCTTGTTTGCAAAGTAAGCTGCCACTTGCCAGGAGAAGGATTTGCTGCTCTTAGCATCATCCATCTGAAACTTAGGAGTAGGCAGCAGGGAAAGGCAGGCATCTTCAGCTTAATGCATGACTTAAGGTTTACATAGCTGAGGAAAGTTACGCGATAACATCTCACCTCTGGTCGTTCCATGTGAGAGTCGACGCCAGCACCAGATGGCCAGGCAATCTGGCTTGCTCTCCCCTTGATCCCGCAAGGAGGGCAGCTGAGCTGCAAAATCACGGACCCCCACTCTGCTCCAGTGGCTGAGCAATAGGACACACACACACACACGCCCCCCACCGCAAACGGTGTGTATGCTTGGTAAATTCCCCTCTTCCCAGGGCTTACATGTTTGAAGCATTTCCAAGAGGTATCCAAGCATGGGAGTTACTGTATGTATCCATAACACTGATCCATCAAAGAGAGTATACACATTGCAAAGACAGTGATGCCTCTGCAACTTGCTCAGACCAAATGCGCTGTGGGGTGATGTAATGCAAGAGGATTTCTTTGGGCTGGGACATCAGACGTTCATTCTGAAATCCAGGGTTCAGTTGTGTTTGTTACCTGTGCTTGCAAAACTGCACTATGAAACCCATCCAGCCTTTAACAGCATAACTGCCAGTTCGGCTCTGAAACACTGGGAACCAGGTGCCTGTCCATCAGCACTACCAGCAATACCAAGTTAACCTCGTAGTGCAATTCTGTGATGTGCTCAGCCAGCAAGCCTGCAGGAATCTCTGATGGGTGGCTGGGGGGGAGGTAAGGGCCAGGCTCTCCCTGTGCAGCTACCACAAAGGTTGTGGCCAAGGCACTGCCCATGCTCTGGCAGCTCAAGCAGACCCCTTTGGGGAGCTCAGCTAGCAAGGAGCTGTGACGCCAAGGTCTCTGTCAAAGTCTGATCTCCTCGAAAGGGATGTCCACAAGGTAGGAGAGACGTCATCAGGGAGTAGCAGAACTAGACAAGATAGATTTGTCTGGCATCTGGGCTGTGTTCAGAGGTGCTTCCTGGGATGAGGGTATTTCTGGAGCTTCCCTGTTTAGGTTATGGCATTCACACAGCCTCCCTCTCTCCCACCACCTGGTCTCCTTATGAACTTTCTAGTGAAGGGTTACCCTACACAGCAGCCTCTTCCTCAGTGAGGCCCTAGTGAGAGCTGTCTTTTCTATCTAGGCACTTGTTTTCTCAAACTCTTAGGAACTTTTAATTAGTAGGACATGTCTAGTTGTAGAACAGTTTGAGTCAGGCAGGGAGAGGCACAGGCTGATGGGGTCCAGCCTGATGAGGTCTCATACCCTTTGTAAATCAGAGGTTTAGTCTGTAGAGCTGAAGTCTACCCATGTTATCAGCTGAGGATCTGGCTGCATGAGGTGGTCTGCAACCACAGAGAGCTGGTTTGAAGTCTGAGAAAAAGTGAGGAGCGGAAGTATTTAGCAGAAAGGAAATCTTAGCACAGGCTCCTCCTGTCTTTGCAGATTTACCAAAGGGGAATCTCTCGCCTCTTACTATGGATGACTTTGCCCTCGGCTATTGCCAATATCCATCCCCCGAGCTTGCGTTTCTTGCACTTTTCAAAATCACCTGAAGTTAGCCTACCCTCACTTGGAGAAGGAACTGAAGTATAAATATTTATCTACCACATGAGCGGAAAAAGAGGTCATGTACAGGGTCTTGGGGATTTAAAAGATGCAAGTCTGTAACAAGCCATGAGGTTAATCTTACATGCTCTTCTGCTCCCATCCCATACATACATAGTTTACTGAGTGGAGGATGCCTCGAGGTAGATGGTATTTCCATAGGAGGAATATATATACGTGTGTGTAGGAGATGAATTTACAGAGAAAGCGGTTAAGGGAAGCTAGGTTTAATCTATTCCCTTTCCCAGGAAAGCTAAGACCAGGCATGTCCATTTTTTTGCAGGAGAGTTTATGAATGATTATAAATCTTTTTTTTCTTGGTTTGGAAGGGGTCAAGACTACTACTGAAGGACTCCTGTGAAGGTAGGCTCACCCTTTCTATAACTTAACTGAAGTAACGGGAAAAATGAGGGAGAGCATGAAAAAAAAATGAACTAATATTCCCAAGCATAAGTTTATCCAGGTGTGCTTATGAGTCACAGAATGTTACAATCCAGGTTCCTGCTGGACATCCTCCTGGAGCCTGGCAATATCCTCACACACAAAGATATTCAAATCCTATTCAAAATGACTCTAGGTGAGTCAGTTCAAAATTCCCCGGGACCAGGCCTTTACTCCTTTTTTTCCCAGCAGGTGGGGACGGCCTTGGTTCCCATTTGCACGTCACCACTGGCCACCCCACTCCCTCCCCTGCCTGCACGCACCAGCATCCGGGGAAGCGTGGTATACAACCTCATGCATTGCATCTTTGTTGGGAGTTCCTGAGAGGCAGTAGCCATGCATAACCTGAATATCTCTTCCCCACAGGACTGCAAAATACATTCACTCTGCATTGGGATAAATTGGAGAAAGAGGTGGCTGTAGGAAGTGTGAAAATTGCCCGTGCCATTGCATGCTTTGGCTTTCCTCAGGGGTCCTTGGAGTCACCAGGTTTGCTAAAGGGTTTCTGACTGGGCTAGCAAAAATCAACTGGGTCTTTAAATCATTCAACTCTCATACAAGAGGTGTCTCTTTCGCTCTTCTTTCTCTCCCCCTCTGCTTGCAGCTGGAGTTTCACCCAAACTGAGAACAGCTACTGCTACATATCCTTTGCTCCAGTCTCTCTCTACCTGTCACTAGCTTGGGTCAGACACCTGGTAGGGGAGCCAAGAGGTGGCCACAGCATGGGGCTGTGTGACAGTGGCCTTGGAAGGAGGTGGACTAGGGCTGGGGACTGGGACACCCATCTCACATCCTTAGATGCCTCAGGGAAATACTCTTTGCCCCTGTGCCACTGCTGGCATCATCCCACTGGGTAGTGCAGGTGGCAGGCCAGGTTAGCTTTATCCCTGCTGCCTTAGCTTATCTGCTTTTGCAGTCTGGCTGTTAATTACTTTTGCTGGCTGGATTTATTACAAGGGGCTAGTGAGGGGATTGCTGGCACACGTGTGGGTGTTTCTTAAGCTGGAGAGGGTGCATTGTCTCCCTGCCGATGCTACAGCAGAAGAAACAGCTCAATGACCTTTCTGGTGAGTGCTTTGAGGGGGGTTTCCACCTCTGCAGTAACAGCAGCAGGTGCACAATGTTTCTGTCAACAATAATGAAAATAGTGGTGGGGAGGAAGGAAACCATGGGGACCACAAATGGTGCTTTGCCCAGGACCCCAGACATTCTGAGGAGGCAAAGGCAGTTGCGCAAAGGCTTGAGATGCATGAAGTTCAACTACGGTACATTACAGCTCTTCAAATGAGCTTTTTTCTCTGTGTGGCAGCTTTAAATAACTCAGCAAAGGCATGGGAAGCCCTATAAAAGTTTGGCGTATTACTTTTTGATGAGTAGCTGATGACAGGTAGCCCCCTTAGGCTAGCTCTGCTCTCAGTTACGCACCCATGGCCTAAATAATTCAGCAGCAGCTAAAAGGTGTGTTGCCAAGCTTCTCGCTGCTGCAGCTCCAAGCACTGCCCAGCCTCCTTGATGAATTTGTGTTCAGAGCTAATTTTGGACTGGTGTCAGAAGGTGAAATGTCAGTGGAAACAGCTTCTTGTTTTATACAGGCTAACATTGGTGTAGAGACAGTGGAGAGGAATCCGAGTCACTGCTTTTATTTTAATTTAGTAAGGAGCACCTCTCTCACAGTCCTGTGCTGTAGCTCTTCTCCGGAGAACACCTGATAGCGCCTGCTATGGTACTGCCTTCATTCCCTCTGCTCTTTTGAGGTGTGATTTCTCAGCTGATTTATACACCTCATCCTGCTCTTTAAAGTTAATGCCTTTGTATATGTTTCTCCAGATTGTTTCTTAGGAGAACATGAACTTTTAAGGTGTCCAAACCCAGGTAGCAGGATGGGGATTTGCCAGGGTTCTGTTTTATTAACCCCTCAAAGTTTCTGCCCTGAAACGTGAGGGAGCAGCAGGAAGTTGGGTGAGTGCTATGTGCCCGTTTAAAGATGTTATCTCTCACAGCCAATGTTGTCAAGTTTCAGTTTTCAGTAGTATTTTTACTCTCAGGCAATTTTTTTTTCTGCCATTCGTTTTTTTAAGAACTTAAAAAATTACTGCCACACAAGTCACTGTAACATTTTAAAGGCCATTTTTTTTGTTCCTGTTGCACATGACAAGGCACAGGTCTGTCAGATCCAGCAGCTGGGATACTTTTCTGAACACGATTCTCTTGAGGGTAAGAAAATATAGACATGTAAATAGGGGTGTGGGTTTATTTCTGGTGAAAGCCCTCGAGAGCTGATGGCTGTTAAAGCGTGTTTTAGTGCCTGGGGTGAGGTCAGTCTCAGTGCCCCTGCAGGCTGTGTCGAGCTTCCATGACATTTGTATGCACATGCAGCCACCTGGGTATCTGTGGGGCTGCTGCAGCCCAGCCCAGCTCCGCCTGCCTTCATTCTTGTTTTCCATTTGGCTTCCTTTCACATCTTTGGTTTCTTTAGCCAGGTTTTAGCCATTTCACATGTGAACTGTGTGACTTCTGCAGCTCGAGTCTGCTTCATATCCTTTCCAGTCTGGTCCTCCTTTATCCCTCCTCTCTGGCTGCCTTCCTGCCCTCTTCCCCCATCACTCTGCAGGGCCCTGCCAACCCCCATCACCCCACACTCCAATTTTCTCCAGCTGAATGACTTGGTGCTTTCATCCTCTCATAAGTAGCCTCCATCAGTGCTCTGGGCATCTGTAAGGAATATTTTGATGTAAGGCCACCCTTGAGGCAACGTGCTGGTTTTGGGTGGGGCCAAAGTCTTGGACTAAATTAACTTAACGGACATTCTGTGGACACTTATGGACATTTTACGCACATTTTGCAGGGGTGGTCCTAAGGGAATTATATACGTGTACTTTATCAAAGGATGGGAAGGCGGTGGTGGTTAATTAGGATGTATTGGATACTGTGGGAGCTAAGCATGACGTAAATGGTGTGGAATAAGGAGTGGAGAATGTGCTAGTTTCAGCTGGGGTAGAGTTGATTTTCTTCATAGTACTAGAAGGAGACTATGTTTTGGATTTGAGCCAGAACTGCCCATTGTGCCACCTAAGCCTTTTTGCCTCCAGCGGACAGCCACGCGATGGAAGAGGACAAACCAGTTCATATGGATTACATAAAACATGGTATGGGGCAGCCCTGAGCCACCAGTGTGGGGCTTTTCCCTGCCCCAGAACACTGCCTTGCTCCTCCCAATGCGGCGCACGGAGCACGAGTTGGGGGGTGTTCCCTCACCCAGCCCCCACGCGCGCGGCCCACGTGCCTTCAGCGGTGCTGCACCTTGCTGTGGGGTGCTGCGGTACCCCACTGCGCACAGCCACATCACTGCTGGCGTGAGGGCAGGGGACCCCGCAGAGGATGCCATTCAAAATGGCTTTCCCTAAAAGCCGTTTTCCTGAAGGCTTCCGCCACCCCGGCACATGCGGTGTGACTCATCCTTGCATTTGTGCTTTTTGCAGCTTCCTATGGCATTTGCCATAGTTTGCTGGAGAAAATGAGATAATTCCTGTTTTGCTGGAAGGCCTTACAGTGCTATGGCTCAGTGCATCTTGGGAGAATATTGCTACTCCAGCGACTGCTGTTTGGAGACACAAGTTTCTTGGTATCACAGAAACATTTTATGAGCATTTGATGTTTATTGGCAGAGGAAAATTTACAGGGAAAATGTAAATGATGGGCACGAGCAAAGCTTATACAAGACCTCTTCATGAGTATTTCAAAGGGTTCTTCTAAAATTAATTCTATAAAATTAATTATATAGAATAATAGAATCTCCTGAGGTGGAAGGGACCCACTCGGATCATCGAAATCCAACTCCTGGCCCTGCACAGGACAGCCCCAAGAGTAACACCATGTGCCTGAGAGCATTGTCCAAACACTTCTTGAACTCTGTCAGGCTGGTGCTGTGACCACTTCCCTGGGGAGACAGTTCCAGTGCCCAACAACTCTCCGGGTGGAAAAACTTTTCCTGATACTCAACCTAAACCTTCCCTGCCACAGCTTCCTGCCACTCCCTTTGGTCCTGTCACTGGTCACCACAGAGAAGAGATCACTGCCTGACTCTGCTTCCCCTCACAAGGAAGTTGTAGACCACTGTAAGGTTCCCCTGGTCTCTTCCTGGGCAGGCTGAACAAACCAATTGACCTCAGCCACTCCTCACATGGCTTCCCCTCAAGGCCTTTCTACACAGAATGTTCTAAAATTAATTATGTGTAGATGTGGCATTTAGTTTAGTGGTAGGTACATGGTTTAGTGGTGGGCTTGGCAGTGTTAGGTTAATGGTTGGACTTGATGATCTAGGAGTAAATTATTCTATGACTAAAATACAAGCGAAAGCTTTCTGAGAGAAAAAAACCCTGAAATATCAGTTTAGATCCAGTTACCTAGAGATCAACAAGACACTCTGCCATGCCTGGCCCCTCAGCTGTTCTGGAGAGGCTGCCAGGGCACCCACATGCCCTGTGCCAGGCTGAAAACACCCTCCCTTGGGGAATGGGATGCACCCAAATGTCCCAGCCAGCTCCTGCCACAGCTGGAGAGTGTCAGTGTGGTGCTCCCGACTGGCACAGCGAGTGGTAAATGTGAGCTGGGGAGTTCACAACGCTGTAACAGCAGGGCTTCCTTCACACAGCCAAGTGGCCACCTCTGCTGAAGTTATCTTCACCTGAGCTTGTTCATTTTATGGCTTTATGCTTTCAGCTTCCAGAGGGGATAGAAAAGAAGCAAAACCAGAGCAGCACGATAAATAGTAGGGAATTACATTTATGGCAAGTCCACATTTATTCATGGAAATCTGGTTAACTGGGTTCTAAATAGTTTTACTTAAATCTCCTAAGTTTCCATCTGAATAAAGTCTTTAAAAGAAGACAGATGATACTAAATCAAGTTCACTGCAGGCTTAGCTGCAGGAACAAGTTATCCCATCCCACTGATCCACTCTGACTGTCTGCAGCAAATGCTAATTTGAGGTAACATAGCCTTGATGAAGTAAAAAAAGGGGATTAGCTAAAGCAACATCCATCTCAGTAAGTCAGGGTGATGTGATTTTTATTTAGATGCTTTAATTAACCAAACACCATTTTATGTAAAGAAGCTTCTTGCTGCTCTGTGGGGACTCAGAGCATTCAGGTGCAGGACAGATGTATCTGAGGCCACTTTCTTATAATTATTACCCCTCTCACTCTCTGCACATAATTACCACAGTCCCACCGAGCTGAAACAATGTCCCAGTTGGATCACTTCAGGTGAAGTGCCAGGATGTGCACTGGCTTCCCAACCCTTGGCAGCAGCACAAACAGCCCCAGTGGCACGCCGGGAGCTGGTGCCTGTGGCCAGATGCATGCTGTCCGGCAGTGGCTGGCACTGTCTAGACAAGAGGTGCTTTTTTTCCTCCTGTGCTAAATGACACACAGTGCCAAGCTGCTCAATTGCCTTACAAAAGAAAGCCTGGTCTCAGCAAGCATGAAGCTGCCTGGGTTATTTTGGTCCTCCTTTGGATGTTTCCTCATGTGCTAACTTGAAGTAAGTTGTTACAAAGATAGGCTTCAGCTCCAAAGAGCAGTTGTGAGGAAGAGCAAGCTGCCTGCCCCAAGCCAGTTGTCCCCAGGGAGAGAGGTGAAGGCCACCAGGTACAGCCATCAGGTATTCAGGTGTGGCTCCAAAGACCCCAAATGGATCTGAACCCTGCTGGAGACCAAGGATGGAGGAAAGTGTGCTTGAGGGTTTCTAGAGAAGTGCTGTCATGGGATCTGGGGAAGGACGTCCTGCCCAGCACCTCTGCTGTTTTTCCCGATGGCTTTTGTTGATCCGGAGACAAGAACATGGTTTGTCCCTTAGAGCTACAACAGCTTTCATGTTATGTATCCCTTAATATGTGCTAAGTGACCCCTCAAGTTCCTTGTTAGGACAGAGACAGCAACGATATCCTCCAGGATATCCCCACATCAGCTCAGATGCTGGGATACCTCTGCATCAGGGGTGCAGGGCCTGAATGGCCATACCCTGATGTCCAGAGGCCTCAGGCTGTAGGAACTGCTGCTAGTCACAAGCCAGTTGCATTTTTCCTAGGCACCTGTCCCTGCAGCCAACCAGATCTGTTTGGCCAAAGCTCAGGTTACCCTCCTGAATGCTCTGTCAATTTTAAAAGAGTGGTGACCCACTTTTTTGGAAGGGTAAAACTTTTCTTGGATTAAAAATTTGTGTCAAATTTATGCTGACAATTTTATCTGCCTGATAAAATTTATATGCACTATTTGAGGCCAATTCTTCTGGATTTTTGGCAGAGGCCAAATTGATGAACACCTTACTCTTAATAGTGTCCATGGCCTTCAGCTTGGTTTGAAGATGTTTTACGTGCTCCTTATTGTAGCAGCAGCACCTTTCACAAAGTTCAGAGTCCTTCATTCAGTCAGTAATGTCCTTCAGCTGATAATCTGCACACCTTCTTACTCATCCAGAAAATGCCAGCCGCTGCTTTTGCCACAGTGCTGCCCTGGAAACTCATACATGATTGTTTCTCCAATGGGAACCCCACACTGTCTATCATCTCTGCTTTCCAGGATCCAGGGCAGAGCCTCTCCACCTTGTTCCCAAGCTGCCTACTTTCATACTTACAAATAAAAGAGTGTAAGTACTTCAGAAACTTTTTAAAACATGAAATAGTATTCCTCTCTGATCCCATTTCTATTTAAAATCCTCACAAACTGGTTTTCTTATGCAAATATGGGTGCAGTTACTGTCAGATGGGCAGTACTGCATAACAGCATCGAGCTCAACTCCATTTTTGTCACGATTGGGCATCAGTTTTGCAAAAGTCCAACCACATCTTCCACTGAGACTGCACTCTCATTCTGCTTTTGTATATCTCAGTTAGGTGTTTCCGCTCTGCTTGGAGTGAAACTCCTTTTTTCGTTGCTTTCCCTGACTGAGTAAATATGTACTCAGTGCCATGACATTGTTCTTTGGGCTTGGGCTGTTTCCAGCTGATTAATTATTACAGCCATGCAGTAGGTTTTACAACAGGAGGACAGGGATGTGCGTCAGATTGCTGGCCTGAATGGACTGGTATCCTGTCTCCAAGATTTTGGATAAGTATTTGGACAAGATTATTGGAGCCAGGGCAAGTGAATTTGCCTTGCCAGAGTGAATTCGTCCTTTGTAAATCCCCCCACCATTTGCTAATAAGCATTTTGAAGAGTTTGTGAGCTGGAGGCTCTATATGAATGATTATTTAATCCCAGTGGACACATCTTGCACAAATGGGCACTCTGATATTCCCTGGCAGTGAGTTTCTTCATCCTGATACACGTTGTGTAAAAAAGTACTGCTCTTCAACTGCTCCAGAGCAATTGCCTGATAATTTAACCATAAAACAAGCATTCTGATTTTGTCAGATATACAGGCTAGGAAAGTGAAGACATGCCCTATATGCTCACATTTCCCAGAACCATGTGTCCACCTGGTTTGGGCACATGTCAAATCTCAGTTACCTGGACAAATGCATTAGCAAGTGACAGTGTTCAGTGACACTCTCTGGGCACACATTACTGGTCCCACCTCTGCAGGAACCCAGATGAGACCTACAAGAATTGGGTTTAACCGGTCACTGGGTCACGAAATGAAGACAAGCGGTTACCTTTTCTCAGCCATGCTCCCAGGAGAAGGGCGGTCAGGGGGTGTGCAGGGCACCACAGCACTGTGGCTCTGATGACTTCCCAGGGCACCAGCCTGAACTGGGGCTGACCACTGTTTCAGGGACCCATGGCATGGACTTCAGCAGCATAACCGTACTGAGAGACTAAAAACAGCAGCTGGCTAGGCAGTGCTGTGCTAGGCGCGTGGGGGTTTGTACGAAAGGTGTGTTGGAGGAAGCACTGCCGACGCAGGGAGGCCTGCTGGTGTGAGCTGGTGTGAACTGGCATGAGCAGTGCTTTCAAACTCGAGCAGCCGAGCATGAGGCACTGAGTAACCTGTCCCTGCTGCTTCTAGAAGCATTCTGGAGCTGCCTGCCACTGTGCTCCCTGCCTGGCTATGGGGTACGGCACTCTGCGAAGAGACAGCACATGCAAATGTCTCGCACATCTGTACTTCCAACCATGCAAAGAAAAAAAGCCCATTGTGTGCAATGAACAAACCTCTATTTGAGGTTTTTTAAACAGCTTTTCTTTCAGACTGTTGTCTGGTTTTCACTGAGGAGTGTTACTTTCTTTCAAAGAGGAAGCAGGTGCTTAGAAAGGATTTGTTTTTTGCAGTGAGGGGGAATTGCAGGACACTTGGCCACAGCTCGGCCGCACTCTGCCTGGTTCAGAAAGCCCCGTGCTCAGCGGAGCTGTGTGTGCTGAGCATCCCTCCCAGCCTGCCGGGTGGCCGCAGCCGGCATCCCCCCTGCCTGGCAGCCCGGGGGGCACGCGTGTCCATGCCTGTGCGTACATGTGCCTGCACACAGGCTGTCCCCGCAGAGCAAAGGGCAGCAGGCTGTCTTTATGTTTTACTACTTGATAAAAAGCAGAGATAAAAGGCAAATTTCTAAGGTGACAAAACGGGCCTGGAAACAAGCGTTGCAGTCAGTCGGGGGCCGTACATGGTACCCTGTACTTGGGGAGTCTTGCAAGCTTTAGCCAAAAGCCTAGACTTGACAGGGATGGGAAGGGGGAGGAGAAGAAGGTAATACTGACTATTTCTCTGTCCTTCTCTTTGGTTACCCTTTCTTTCCTACTTGAGTGAGAGTGGCCACTGAGTTGAGAAGCTTTTGAACAGGATTTACTACTACGCCACCTGCTTCTCCACAAACCTGGCAGAATCCAATTTTTTTCTTCTTACTCACAGGCTTTGCAAGGAAATAAATTCAGGTAATCAGTTTTAACCAGAGATTTACTTCATCTCATTGCCTTGCCAATACTTTGACCACTTCATAGCAGTTGTGGATTAAAGGCTGCTTCATTACACAGGAATTACTCACAAATGTGGGGAGAGTTCCCACTATCCACCCTCACCTTCCATGACAGCGCTTTGCATGTGCGCTGAGCCAGGGTGGCCACGGCGTGCGTGCCCAGACGGATGCTCCGCGTGGCCTTGGGAAATGGCAGTGAGAAGGAGCACGCAGAACAGCAGCTGATTCCCAGGCTGCCTGCTGACAAGCGACCCTCGGGGCAAGGCCAGCACAGGGTTGAGGAGCAGGGGTCAGCTCCCTCTCGACACCCCAGGTCTGGTATTGCTCAACACAGGGGTTGTCTGGGCATGACATAGGACATGCTCGCCCTCCTTCCCCTCCAGTGGCCCTTTGTACGGCCCTGCTGAATGGAAGCGAGGAGAGAAAAGAAACAGGAACTTCTTTTTGGAATCACATCACCCCAAAACTGAGAGAAGAAGTGAAAGTTAAATAAAAGGGACAGCAAAGGCTGCTGAACTTCCTAACCTCACAGTGAGCAGTTCCCATGCTACAATCTGAAGGCATGGCTTGATTCAGTGCAACAGTTTCAGCTCTGTATTTCCTGTCACTTATTTGTATTAATTACCAGCTGGCATTATAAGAAACATTCTCTTCGTGTCTTCTAATGAGGAGGGAAATCTCAGACTACCTCTAGAGTGAAATTTAGCAAAAAAAAATAAAGTCTCAGTTTCTGAGTTACTAGGGAAGCATTAGATGAAAGTAGGTGCAGCTTTCTACACCCACTGCGGTTACTATGACATATCACATACTTATCCTAGCCCAAAAAAGAAATAGCACCTTGACTATTTTTCTGTGCCTGCATCTCTCAAAAAACTCTGGCACAGTGGAAGTGCGGGCCTGATCTTCAGATGAATGGCTCATGCAATTTTTGCTTGTGAAGGCTGAGAGCAGCATAGTGAGAACTCAGAAGGACTTTCAAAAGTGGGTGGGTGGTAAGGTTGAATGGCAAGTCAGGAAGACTATAGCATCAACTCTAATGCAAATCTAGCTTGAAATCCTACTAAACTCTAGGAAGACAACATGTTAACAGGTACCAGTGATCTCACAGGTATCACCAGGCACTTGCCAACTCTGCTCCAGAGTGAAAAGGACTCTGATATTTCCTCTTGTTTCATCATTGCATCTCCCAGATGTGGTCAAAATCAATTTTGATTGAAAGAGGTAACCTTTTTTTCAGAATGCAAAAAGGAAAAAAAATGGGATAACCACAAGCATTGTTCTGTAGTGTATATGACTAATCCATGAAAGATGCACAGGCTTACCATTTCCATGGGAAAACAAATGAAAACTATGGCATGCTCCCCCATAACTTCCATAAAGTAAAACTTCAGTGTGATCCAGGGCTCAGAAAGCAGTGTCTCAGAGTCTCAGAGAGACTCAGGATAAAGAGTTTCTTGAAATATCATGAAAAGTACTGTACCGGGCACTTGATAAGCTTCCCATCCTCAGCATGATATTTGCATCTGTTGCTCTGGGAATAAGAAAACATTTCATATTTCTTAGACAAAACTAGGCTAAGATGGAATTATAGCTGAGAGCAGACTAATAAACTCCAAGTAAAACATATTACAGGACTGTAGCAATTATCTAGCAAAACAAAGTATTTTAAAACTCTAGAAAAATCAGACCTGCAGGTAAATTTAAATGGAAATGTAAACACATGAATGCAGAGAGGCATAGGCTGCCAAGCATGGCAGAGATGACGGTGCCTCTGTGAGCATGGTGGCAGCCCAACCCCACAATTTTGGGGCAGCACCTCATGGGATATAACCTGCTTCCTGTGCTGTGTGTTCAGCTGAGGGCCCTGGGGCCTTGTTCTTACACAGTTTTACCTCCATTTAAATGAAAGTATATGTGAAAAATGGTGCTGATCTGTTTTCATCAGGTCTAGATATTATCCTGGAACTCTTTCCCCTTAGTTGATATTAGAGTACATCAGTCCAAAACTCCAAATTTATTATTAGTTCTATAAAAGGTCAGCTACAGTAACTCTATACAAGAACTAAAATTATTTAAATATTCCCTTCATTTATGTGGCCAAATGTGAAAAAAGAAACAGAACAACAGAGCAAAGCACTAAAGTTAGCTACCCATTACCAAAAGAGGTATCAAGACACACTGCGTAATTGCCAAGCTGCCTATTATAAAAGTGTATTTATTAAAATAGAGGACTTAAAATAACTTCCAACAAACTTTCTTACAGTCCACCAAATCACTTCAGCACATCCTTGGTCGAATGGAAATTCTCACGTGTTGAGCACTAAATGCATACCTTTGTGCTTGGTAGCATATTTGATTGTCAGAATATGCACCGCTATGGCAAGGGGGGTGGTACTGGTGGCACTGGTGTTACTGAGAGAGAGCTGCAGGACTCAGAGGCAGCTGGTTCAGATGAGGATATCACACATTATTCTTTCCTGGAGGTGGTCAAAATTTTAATTTCTTACCAAACATTGCATTTTTTTATACATCGTAGAAGGTTCCTGTATGACTTGTTCTAAAAGTCTTGAGTATGCCCCTATGTACTGAAATAAGGAGTGGATTACATCCAAATAATACTAAACAAACTTGTTAGCATAGCAATTTTTGAATTAAACTGAGTATGTAGTAAATGTGGGAGAGGAAAATACAGGATTTGCCATGTAATATAACCCTGGAAATTTCATAAATGGAAGGACTAACTGATCTTATTGAAGACTAGATTATTTCCAGGACCATAACTGTAAATGCACTTTCTCATATCTGTATGTTTCTATCCAACTGGACCAGCGGTCCATTTGCAGTACAAACTTGCACTGTGTGGCCAACAATAACAGTACAGGGCTGGCCCAGTACTGGTCCCAGCCACAGCCACCCCAGAGAGGAAGTGTGCAGAGGTGCCCAAATGATGGCTTCGGGGTCCAAGCACCTGGTGATGAGTTGTCAAAGCCTTTCTGTAACAGAAGAGGCAGTGGTGGGGAAATACCGTGCAGGAGGGGGAAATCTAACTCAAGAAACTGCCCTTATGGATGAGTACAACTGCTTGCTTTTGGTGGTGGGTGTCACCTGAAGCATTAAAAAATACCCCAAAACTAACAACAAGGTTGTACTGTGGCAATCCACCCTCCATCAAAGATTGCTTCTTCCCATGAAGATAATTTGTGATGCCTTGAACTTGGAGTCATGCTTCACTTTGCAGAGAGTAAGGCCAATACTCCTTGCAGAGCATGGCTGTCTGAGCATAGCTGAGACTGATCAGAGAGCCACAGACAGCTGTGTCTCAGTGTCACCACAGGGCTTTGGCACAGCAAAGCACATGGCAGAAAATAAAACAAAATACTTCCTCCAGCTATAGAAATAACAGGTTGAGGCTGGACAAGAATACCTTGCAATTTTTCTTTCATCCCTTTCTGTCAAGGAACAGCTTCCTTTCCCATGGAGTTCTACCTTCTTCCACCACATCTGCTTAAAGAAAAATGAAAACAAAGAAACAAACAAACAAGCACACCCACTCACCCCCAGAAGAAAAAAGCACCACTGGCAACCCAAAATAACCAAACAAGCAAATCCTAAACACAAACAAAAGTAATGAGGACATACTGATGCAACACAGCTGAAAGACACAAGGTTTAGCTGCCATTGCTCAGGAAAGCTCGCCAGCCAAAATACAGCTCAGCATGCTGTTAGAGCTCTTCACCTCATGGCATCAGGCCCTGAAGGCATCAGGCTTTTCTGCCTCATGTAGCTGAAGTCACCTTGGAAGAAGGATAGCTCCTGGTGGAAACACGCTCTGCAAGCCAACAAGGGCACCAAGTTAAACCTTCCAGCTACAGCCCCACTCCTTAAGCAAAGGCCAGAGCAGAGAGGAGGACTGTACCTGGGTGCTCCATGGCCAGCCATGTCTCCCTTTTCTTTGCTCAAAGTTTGTAGTCATCCACTGTCATTTCTCCATAACCTGGTCCTTCTCTGCAAAAAATGCCACCAATATGAGAGGAATGTCCTTGGTAACCTGTTCCCCACACCTTTCTGTGTCTTTCTAGTGGTCTCCCTACCACCAGAAGACTCTGCCTTACCCCATCTTTAGCTTTCCAAGCATGCTGCCACATTGACTTCTTATAAATTTTTAAAGCAGTTACCTTATCTCTTCATTTTAAAAAGCAGTTATATCCCTCTGGTATTCATGGGAAGACAGACACCACATCTCCTGTTTTCTGATGTCCAGACCCAGCTTCCGATTGGCTAGATGACATGCCTAGTTATGGCTCCCTCACCCAAATTTTGACTCTTCAGCTGTAGTTACCAACAGCAATCCCACCTAATTCATACCTAAGGAGCCAGAACCACCAGACATTCCCCCTGCTCGCTGAGGAATAACCTCTCCCCCTCACAGAGGGATTTCTTTAAACCTAAGCCTGTAAATAAACTACTTTGAGGTTGGAGTTTCATGTCATTTTTAGGTCAGACTGAAAAATGCTTCTAGTAGCAATAAAAAAACTCCCCACCCTCCATTCATTTCAGCTAAGTTTAAAAGAGATCTCATCCAAGTCATTCATGTGAAAAACCTCTCACTCCCTCTCTCAAGTGGTTTGGTGGGGTTTTACATCTCTGTCTGATATGCAGGGATTTTTTCCGAGCATGTACATAGTGCCTGCTGTCCCTGGGGCAGGTAAGAAGAGTTGCTTCTTGACTGTTGGGCTTCGCTTCAGCTCCTTTCTTAGAAAGTACAAGCCATGCAGAAAACCTTGCTGAAAAGTTACTGCACGCCTTAGAAAGTGAAAAACCTGCTCTGGGGCAGGGCCTGAAAGTCTGACTGTTAACACCGCGCTCCGAAAGCTCAGAGACGATGAAGGGTGCCAGTAAAGCTGCAGCTGTGGATTCGTTTCGCCTGTATTCTGGACAGAAATTTATCTTTAACAAAAAGATACAGGGAAAAAAGAAGCACAGAGACCTACACTACTGCAAGCTCTTTGAAAAACTGGATTTAGATGCAAAGCAGGTGTGCCATGGTCTGGACCAGAGTATACAGAAATGAATCATGTGATACTGATGAGCAGAGACAGCCCCAGCAGCAACAACTCCTCTCCAAGAGTCCTCAGATGAGGTGTAAGGAAGAATCAGGTATGGATGCCCTGAGATGGGGGCATTTCCATCCCCCCTCTCCACCAAAGCTTTTTTTACCATTTCTGTTTTCAGGCTGTGGTGCTTAACTTTTGCAGAAACCAAGTTACTGTCCCATAGCCCAAGGATATCTTACGGTTCCCTAGTAGGCTGAGAGGGTTAAGATCATTCTTGCAATGCATGTCCCCATGGGAAGGTTATCAGAGAGTACTTGTTTTTGCCATGCAAGTGTGAGACTACCCCATGGCCCACTGGCATACACCAAAACCAATATACAATTTAGAAAAATTGGAGTTTGCATCAGACTGACTTGAATCACATGGTTTAATGAGAACAACTCACAGACACCGCCTGTTCTTTCTACCTTCCATATCACATAAAGATTTGCAGATGGTTTATGAGATGTTACGGTCTGTGCTCTGACAGCTGCAAGATGTTCAGGTTGTTTATAGAGACTAGAAGAGAACAAATTCATCCCTGGCCCCTTCCCCACCTACATGTGAAGCTATATGTGGAACAGAGTGTCTAATGTTTGCACTGAACCTCATTTCCACTTGCGCAGCTGAAGACAGGAAGAAACAAGAGCAGAGGACTGCAGGACCTGAATACACACGCAGACATTCACTTGAGGCTTCTTTCAACACCCTGCTCTGCAATGCAGCTTTAATCTTTTCACTGTTATTCTGATTGATACTTCTTTCTGATATGATCTTGCTGGGGAGAAAAGGCGCTTCCTGAAGGGATCTACAGCTGTGCGTCCAGAACAGACACACTAAAGTATCTGTAACCTCGACATGACAGGGAAAAACTTTGCTCTGCCAACACCAGCCCTTCTTGGGCTTGTCATCACTTGGCAATTTTTGGTGTTCAGACATGCTGCTGACAGAAATTGTGTGAGCTGCTTAAACAGGAGAATCTGTGCTCTGGATAAAGCCAGTGAATCATCATCAAACTTCTGGGAAAAGGTTTTCACCAAGGTTAGCCAACAGAGCTGTAAAGTCACCTACCTCAGAGAAAAATGTCACATTTAAAGCAGCAGAGGGGAAAAGTCTTGGCTAAGTGAGGGAAAGGCTTAAGAATGGACATTACTGTCTGAGAGAAGGGACAACTATCATGTGGACTTTCATTTGCTGTGAAATAAATTAGATACAGCAAACAGTAGCATTTACAGAGAATTCTGCCTGGTCCTGCAACAGCTATGAAACCCAAGACTACCAGAAAAGAAAAATCTGGAGCTTCTGCTCAGTGTGTCTTGAAGGGACTGCTCCAAGCTGCTGTCTCTGATGGGTCAGCCTTTCCCTGCCACAAGGTGTGCCAAAAGCTGACACTCCATTGTGAAAGTTGGTGTGGCTGAGGAACTTCATCTACAGCTGAGAAGATGACCTAGCTGACTGAAGTCAGAGCAATGACGTCTGAAGGCTTGTTTTTCATCCTCCCAGAAAAGGTGCTTTGGTGATCAGGAGCCTGCCAACAGGCTGTCTTGCTCTGAAGCAGGTGTCTCACAACACAATGGGACATGTGATGAGGCATAGAGCCTGGGGAGAATTCTCACTCTTGGCTTAAAGGAAAAGGTGGTTTTCACAGTTTCACAGTTTCCAGGAATAATGGTGAATGGTAATATCAGCTAGGTTGATTTTTTTGAACATTATGTTAAGGACATCTGAGAAGAGCAAAATGTGATTGAGGACACATCAAAAGAGTGGCTTGCTCAGGATCTTGTAAGGGGCACAGCTTCTCTTGGGACTCTGACAACAAAATAAACATCAAATGTAACAAACCAAAACTCCATCTGACTCCAGAACAACTGAAAGGTCCATATGGAATTTTGAACCAGGTCAAGAGATAGATTTCAGGGCACTATATGGCTGAAGTCATGCAGAAGTGTTACAACTACAATACCACTGCCCAAGTAAGGGATCGTGCTGCAGAGATCAGGAATGACATAACAGGCAATGAGCTAAGGTCTAAAGTTCTGCCTTTGTAGGTTCTCAAAACAAGTGCAAGTCCTGGATTCTGGGAAAAGAATGGGTGGGAAGGGAGGGAAGGAGTAAGGGGGAGGGGAGGGAAGCGGAGAAGTAAGGGGGAGGGGAGGGGAGGGGAAGCGGGAAGTGCGGGCAGGGAAGGCTAGGGAACGAGGGAATTTAAAATCTAACCCAAGAAAATCCTATGTACTTGTTGTTAGTTAAAAGCATAAAATAGGTACAGTCACTATAGGCACAAAGATGAATGCATTAAACTTTATGTTATTTGATTAGGGATGCCCAAAAATTCAGATGCACAAGGCTCCTGTTTTTGTGTCATAGTGGATATTGCTATGAACCATGAGTATTTTGTTCACTTTGGCACGGAGCAGATGGCAAGAAACTGGAAAGGATTCAAACAACAGTAGACATGATTTAGGAGACACTGGAAGAACTGGCTTGAGAAACAAGCAAACAAATGTAAAATGGGATGAGAAATGTGCTAGAGCTCTTTAGAGAGTATAAAACCACTGAGAGAGGAACTATTTAGTTTTATAGAACAGAATATAAACAAAATGAATGTACCATGAGTAACAAAGAGCTCTGCAAAATTAACACTAGCTGGTCTCACTGCACTGATTTAAGTTACCAGTCCTTTTTCTTGCATCTCAGCTACAACAGGGGCAGCAGCAAGACAGGCAGTGCAGCCTCCCCTCCACTGGCAGCCTCACAGCATGGTGGATTTAAATCCTCACTTCTTCCAGGCTAGAAGTGCACACCAAACTTGGGTGAGCTTGGGTGGCCAGTGCAGGTCTGCTGCCATTTATCCTGCCCCAATATCTCCAGCGGTGCAGGGATGAAGAGGAAACAGTGGTTGGCAATTTCCACAGCTACCCCAGCACGAGTTTCTTGTTGCTGTGAGTAACCCCCACCAGCAGCTTCTCTGTGGGCACCTTCAATAAATCTGAATGGAGATGAGGCAACAAAAGCAAACACCTTGATCTGGTGCCCCACACCAGAACCCCTCTTTTGAGTACTGCCAGCTCCAGCATGCACTGTACACGACTTCACTTGCTCCTTACAGCTGCCTGGGCAGCAGCCACTTTCCTCTTTGGCTGCATTACCTGCAGTGAATCGACAGACCAGTGAGCCCCAACAATTTCAGGTGATCTCTCCCACTCCTTCGCAAGCCCTGTGCACAGCAGGAGAGAGGACCAACAGGAAGGGTGGGCTGCCTCTTCAGAGAAGCCCACTCCTTGAACTCCTGGGTGCTGGCTTTTGCTTTATCACCCTCATGACTTGCATGTACATAGAGAGCTGGCAGAATGTCGAGCATCCTTGTGGCTCCACCCCCTCCCTTTCCAGCACTCATCTCTATTTCTAAAGCAGGCATAAAGTTGAAGATGCCCTTACTGAGCCCATGCAAAATATTTCAGCCCATTCACATCAGAGCTTTTCTGAGAGGCATGGCTTGCTCCCAGCTGGTGGCCCTTTGTGGGATGCTCATGCCTGCAAGTGACCAGAGGGAGGCTGGGCCCCCAGTGGGATGCCTGGCCCCCAGTGGGATGCCTGCCCTTGCACCTATGCACTCCCACCCCCATGCACTTATGCACCAGTGCATTCATGCACCTGCACGCCCGTGCACCCACCTTCCCATGCACCATGAATCCGCGTGCCCGGGAAGCTGCAGCGGCTCCTGCCAGCACTGCAGCAGCGCTGTTTGCTGCCTCCACTTCAGTGGCCATGGCAACAGTTGTTGTGTAATGAAGTGTTGCCACGATCCAGGCCAGGAGCAGAGCTTCGTAAAGGAAATGAAAAATAAAAAAAATCAAACCATGGAAAGGCATGATGTCAAGCCGATGAAATCCAAGTACCCCTTCTGTCTGGCTCACACGCACTTTTCCACACTGGCTGCCTGCAATCCAGCCTTGCCACAGCTGACCCAAGGACCAGCAGCTGAAGAGTCACTGCTCAAACCAGTGCATGTGGTTGTTTGTGCTACTGTGTTCTTTCTTTCTCCCAGTCATAATCAAGAACAAATTGTATCCACCACTCATCTAGTTGTTCTGTAAGGAAGTGGTTCAGACAATGAAACACATCTTACCAAGCAGCTGAGCCAACAGGCTACCTACTGCAGGATACCAGGCTGGAGCAGCTTAAATACTTGTACTTTTGACCCGGAATTGTTTGCATTTGCTTTGCTGAAAATCCCTTCATTGAAAGAAGGGTGTTTTTAAAAAGGGCATTTTTAAAAGTGCCAGAGCTTGAAGGTCTCTCTAGGTTTGTCTCCACGAGGGGCAAACTCACCAAGGAAGCAGGAGGCCCTGTGTGCAGGGATGCCTGAGACTTTTCTGTGCCAGCCAGTTCAGATGCAGGAACCTCATCCCTGCTTTGGTGAGCCCTTGCCAGGCCTTGCTCACCAGGGCTTCCCAAACAAGCACACGGGAAATACACTGCGCCCTACGGAGCTGCCACTCAGCTGAGTTTTGCCTGGGTGACTTCTGAAAGCCTCTCATTGCGTAACAGGACAGAAGGAAAGACAGGCACTGGACAGGGAAACTCACACACATTTTTTTAAAAAAACAAAGGGTGGAAAAGCAGGAACAGAGGTGGAGAAGCAGGTATTACCTGCCAGCCTTTAATCCCTGGATTCCACAAGGGCATCTCACCTCTGCAGCCTATAGCCCTTGCCAGGCTGGCCTGCCAGAGAGTGAGTTTGGGAGAATGAGAGGGAAATGGGGAAGGAAGGCTGTTTTCTAAACAAGGGAAGGGGAAATTGCCTCTGTCCCCAGACAGAGTGGAAATATGAGGAAATGCTACGTTTGCACTAGGCAATTTCTGTTTTTCTCTCAGGGTTTTCAATCAGCACTAGCCTTGGTAACTGGTGTGTGTGAGCTAAACCCTCTGGCACAACAACGCTGTGAGGAGAAAAAATGCTAATGGAGCTTCAAACCACTTGCAAGAAGTATCCTGGTGAGTGCAGTTTCCCTGCCACTGCTTTCACTCACTGTAAAACCTAGTGCCCCATCTCAGTCTGAGCTCAGGAGAGCCCAGAGCTCATAGCTTCTTCAAGGTAGCAGTCATAGTTGCTTTCCCTCTCAACGGCAATGAAACCTCGCAGCTGTCAGTCCTCCTTGGCAGGATGCTCCAGGACAGCCTCAGCCTGCGGGAGGCGGGGGGCGAGGAACGTGCAGCTAAAGGGAGAGGTTCGCCGCCTTGCGTCATGCCTGGGACAAGGGCAGGAACTTCGGGTGAAAGTTTTCACCCCGTAAAATGCAGCTCCTTTCGGCTTGTGTAAACGCATGTTTATTATAAAAGAGACATTATGCAAAGACGCGGGAGCCCACCCTTCCTTTCCCCCCTTGCCATCGCACTGCGACAGCTCCCCTCCCTGCAGGGGTGAAGGTTGCTGGCGTAGCCCAAGGCTCTCCCAGGCAGCTCCTCCATGGATCTGCAGGAAGGCGTTTGCGGCTCGGAGCAGAAGCACTCGCGTGTTTGGGCTGACATCTAGTGTCGGCATGGACGGGGGTTTCTTCCCAACATGTCTACGGTGATCCGAAAGGAAGAATGGAAGAGGGCATTTCTTTGGATTAATACTTCTAATCTGGTTACAGACCTGACCCATAAGACCGCAAGTATCTTTGCTCCATTGAAGACGGAAGAAAATAATCACAGAACACTCAAAGGTGGAAATGAATATTGTTACGAAAACTTCTCTACCCTAGATTTCCTGCAGCGGAATGTCAGATGTCTGATTTCAGCGGGTGGGGGGGAACATTAGCCAGTTGAGTGGTACAGCAGTAGGAACAGCCTGGCCTGGGTGTCTACAGCTAGGGACCACAAACAAAGGAATCCCTGGGCTTTGATACCCTTACAGTCTATGTACCTGTTCCAATTGTTATTTTTGGGTCTGGGTTCTTCCAGTTGTTCACTGGCAGGACAGTTACCACCCTGTGTCACCTTTCACCTGTGTTTTTCTATTTTTGGCTTAGATCTGTTCTGACCTTTCCGCACTGTACAGTCAGAAAAAAAAGTTGTAACAGGCATTTTATCTGAAGCTGCAGAAACAGATTTCAAGCTTATAAATATGTGAAGGAAGAGGAAAATGTGTTTGTGCTCTACTTTCCTCACAAAACTGGGAGGGATTCTTGTGCAAGAGGGGTCCGTAGGTCCTGTTGATCAAAGTCCATAGTGTTTATGCAGGAGTTGGCTTTGCTAAAAGGGTCAGATGGAGTCAGGGAACAGATCTTATCATCCTGACAGAGCAAGCACCCTGCCATTGAAGTTTCCCCAGGAAGTTTCCTGTTACTGTTTAACCTTTAAATATGTGGTCTTTTGTCAGATTTCCCATCAGATATCCCATTTCAGACAACCAGGGAATTAATACGTAAGTTCAGATGGTGCAGGGAGTCTTGTGGAACCATAAACTGTTTGCTCTGTACACACATTTGAACTTCAGAATGTACACAGAGATACTTTATTTTAAACTCTGGCCCATTTTAGGACAAAATAGTCCCTCATATTGTTTTAGTTACAGTATATTCTACTTCATGAAGCATTCAAATATATGCATATATGCCACTGTTCATGTTTGATACAGACCCTCTCTTTATCTTCATGGCCACATTGCTGCCATCACTCCACATGCAATCTGCCTCTCCAGCATAAAACCAAAATAGCAGAGAGCTGATCTTGACATGTAGAAGCAGCCACTGAAAACAAAGCTCTGGAGAGGAACAAGCCCATCACCAACACCTGCAGTTACTGAAAGCATCCTTTAGTGACAGGTTTCCTCCTGGCTCAGCCACAGTGCTAAGGGGTTTGGATGGCAGCTCCTCTAGGGAGAAGATGGTCTGACATAGCACAAACAATATACATCAAGGGTAAGAGCAAGGGTTTGGGGTTTCATAACCCTCTTCCATTACGCCAAGGCCATCATGGTACTTGAAGAATTAGTTTTCTTCCAGAAGCCTTATTCCTAAGCCAGCTGCTGCTGGAGGTGCCCACTTGGGCAAACGCTTCTTCTGCCATGGCAAACCACAGCAGAAGGGGCTGTTTTGAGACCACACCTCAATTATTAAATCTGATGTGTTGGCTCAAAAGAAAACAAAACCCACTTCTCTGTTACAATGTATTGTTTTAGAATGAGTGCTGTAAAGCGTTAGTGGTTTCACATTTTGTAAAACCATATAATGCTTTTTTTTTTGAGGAAAGGGATACTAGCAGCTGCACAAGGGCCACAACAGCTTTGGATGAGTAATCATGAGTTTCTGCCTATGGGCTATCCAGAATGAAACTTGGTTCAGAGACTGATGATTCTCTTCTCTTCTTCAGAAGAGCTTTTCCAAGCTCCTCTGATCAGTATCCCACAGATGAAGTTGCTCAGTCCAGTGTTTTGGCTGCTTGGAAGTGCTGACTTGCTTCCAGAGTACTTTTGAGTCTCGTTTTTTGGCTGGTGGCAGCAATGCTGTGCCACCCACAGATAGTTTTCTAAGGAAACTGTCTCACACTGGGGTACGAGCAGCATTTGCCTTTCAGTTTTTTTGGCTTTGCATGTGGCCCAAGTGTCATCAGTAGGGAAACATTTAATAGCTCATGCAATGTATCTTTAATTGTTATTCATCCAGTGTCTTGCTGACAGATGCTCATGTCATACATTTTAAAATAACATGCTTTTAATTACTATTTAGAAAGTATTGGTCCAATCTACCTCTTGTAGGTGACTCCTGTGGCATATTCCACCATGGCAGCATTGCTATTGCTGATGAGGACTGAATGAGCAGGGAGTGGTACTCCACAGCACTCCGAAGGGATGTGCCTGACCCCTGCACAATACTAGTTCCCAAAGGAGAACAGAAATTGGAAATCACCTTCCCAGCCTACCATGCAAGCAGAGCCATGAAGGATGCTGGAGATGCTGGGCACAAGAAAGCGCCTGGGGAATGGCGCGGTGACTGGTGGGAATGGTGGCAAGGGGCAGCGTGATCTGCTGGCATTCAGATGAGAGAAAACCACATCAGGGAGACTCAAGCTGGTGTCGGCCACAGTGACGCTGACTCTTTCCCCCAGGGAAGGGAGTGGATAACTCCAGTACTGTGCACAGAGCATGGTAAGTGTGTTGGCATAGGCTGTGCTTCCACAGTGAAGGACCATGTCCTGGATTTGGGCCTCATACCCAGGTGTGAGGACCTCAATACTTCTCCAGTCCAGCCAGGGTGGGCACAGATTGAGATGCTCCCTTAAAGCATGTTGTAAATCCCTGCCTGCAGTACTGGAAATATTCCTGTTTTTCCTGAGACTCTGCTGCCTCTGAGCTGGTGCAACCATTTCCAATGTGTGGAGGAAACTTCAGCTGTGGGGGAGTATAAAAAAATAAGCCAAACTCCAAACAAGCAGAGCAAACAAGCTCTTAACCTTATTTCTTGGAAAAAAAGATATCCATTTCAAATGTTTCTTGCACCTGCTAAATGCATTAGCAGTGGTGTATCCTGAACGAGCAGTCCTGATGAAAGAAAAATAGCTTCTTTGTTGAGATCTGGTGTGCTTGTGACAGCCATTCAGGAGATGATTTACAGCTCTGTGCTGGAAGCTGGACAACCACACTCAGTGCTCACATGGTTGCTCTCCATCGTTTCCAAACTTCCTTGAAAGGGCTAAGCACTTTGACACCTATTTTCTCTTTCAAAAAACCATCAGAATGAGGTTTTGCACGTGTTGGCCATGCCAAGGAAAATAAGTCCTTACTGGGAATTGGAGGCAGCAGGCCATTGGCCCTGGAGGTTATTACAGGTTGTCCAGTTCCAGCAGCTGACAGCACTGCAGGAAATCTCAGACGTTTTTTGCTGCCATGCAGTGGATTAGCACATCAGCATAATGTCAGGAGGAAAAACACAGAAAATATGAGCCACGTGCTATTAAAACAGACTAAGCAAAGAGCTTGGTTGGCGTCAGTCTGCCCCAGGGAACTGGTGCTGGAGGAACCGCCCATGATTTCCAGTTCGAGCCACCAGCTGCCTCTGCTCTGCCTATGCGGCCTTAGCCACACTTTTCCACTCCTCTGCATGGGACATAGCCAGGGACATGCCTAACAGGGTGCAGTCCAGGACCCAGGACCACAATCCTGGTCAGCCCTGACCTGTGGCAAACAAGAAGCCGTTTTTCCAAAAAGGTTTTCACTCAAAAAACCTGGTGAGGGGGGCCTGACTACTTCTGACACAGTATATCGAAGGAAAGAGTTGTGGTCTCCAGCACTCACAGGCATAGCACAGGGCTCCCTGGAAACAAAGTGAAAACGAACTTTGGGAACATGAACTACTTTGCCATGCCTTTCTCTGGTGCCTACTAAGAGTGGCAGTGAGATCATGTCATTTTGTCGAGATGCACATGCTATTTTCATGTGTAATTTGTTTTGGTGATAAAAGAGGAAGGATAACAAAGAAAAGTTTTTCCTGGTTATCCTGAGCATAGGAAAGGGCACATTTTCATCTGCTTCTCTGTTGGTGGTCAGCGTGGTTCCTTCCAGCCCATCCCACTCCTCCCTGCCCTGTGTCAGCCTCGGGTGTACCTACAGGGAACAGTATGGGGAAACAAGACCCTGAAATGATTTGGGTTCATGACAACCTTCCTTGCCCCCTGAACAGGTGATAGATCAGGCAGCTGATGTTGGAGTAGTACCAGAAGAAAAGCACCCCCCCGAAAGAATACAAAGCACTGTGACTTCTGGGATCCCCTGGAATGATGGTTGCCCAAGAAGAAGTAAGCCTTCCTACTGTTTATTTCTCTTCATTTCAGGTGATCAGAGCTTTGTTTGGCTTCTTCCCCAAGAAAACCATTAAACTAACTACAGCTTTATCTTCTCTGAGTCATTCCAGCTGAAGGGAGCACTCAAGAGCAGCCCAGTGCAGTGGCCAGTCACTCAGGCAAAAGGGGGGAGAGCATGCACGTGCAGATGTGCTTCACACACGCTCCCCCTTTGCTTGTTTGCCAGTGTCCAAATGGGCTTCTCTGGGCTAGAGGAGAAGCTGTGCCACCAGAACATGTGTAAAGCAGCAGGACAAGCAGGATGCCCTTGGCTGGAGGCAGGGAGGTCTCTTCATAGGCAGGAGATGGCCCCTGGAGTCCAGAGTCATTTACAAAAGAACGAGAAAAGGAAAGTGGGGGCTCTTTAGGTTTTCAGCTTCTTCTGGCAGCACAAACTGTTGCTTTCTAGGACAGGTGAGGTTGATTGAGAACACATTGACTTCAGGATGTTCATACGAAGAGAAAAGCATTTTTACATAGCATTAAATAGGAGCCTCCACACTGGGGGCATATTTCAGGGAAAAGAAAGGTATGAATTCACTCAAGTTTATGATAAGGGCCTTGATAGAGAGCAGAAGAATGTCAAATGACAGACTTTCTTCACTACTGGAATTGGAAGATGTGATTATAAATCTCAGTACTGTGGAGAAGAGCAGGAATACAAAGCCACAAAGTCAAGGTAACAGAAATAGGATGCAGATGTGGCCTAGCGAATTCAGAGCAGACTAAACATCCTATCTGCAACATCCAGATCCCACTGAAATCCTGCTGAAGTCTGCTTTGACTTGCAATAAGATATAATGAGGACAGAAATCAAGGGAATTTGTTTCAGACAGAGACCTCTGAGTACTCAGATGGAAAAATCAGATCAGATACCCCAGGGCTGAGGGCTGTTGTAGCTGCTGTCCTCAGATAAAAGATTCCTGCCATTACTGAGACCGGCTCCAACCACAAGTATTATGTTAGGATTTCCCAACCTGAGCACACAGCTAGTGAGAGAAAGTAATGCTGATCCTGATGTTAAGATAGGACCTTGCCTTCCTATAGGGAAGGACATCATCCATGGTGCTTAAACAGGGATGGGACTTTTACCTGTGAGAAAATCTGATGCAGATAAGGCTTTGCTTGAGAAGTTGTAGCTTGTTGATGGAGAAACACCCAAAGCTGGGAAACAGATATCATGTGAATTTTTCTAGTGGTTGGGTTGTAAAACAGCTGTCTCTTCTCTGTGGGAGCGAATTCCCCAGAGGTGACTCAGCAGTCAGTGAGATGAGAACCAGACACTCGTAGTTTCTGAACAATGGGCAAAATTGAGACTTTAATCTGTGTCCTCCAGGTTAAATGGAGTATTTCAGCCTCCAGCATAGCCTTACTAGTGAACAAGAGACAGTAATGAAAAGCCAGGACTGATGAGATCAAAAATATGAAAGTCAAGATGAACAACTTGCAGTGGCACACCAAAAAAAGTAAGGGCAACTGTAGGCAGCAAACTCTCTGCAGCACAGGGCATGCTTGCTGCAGGCAGTCTGTCAGAGGCCAGCCTTTGGTGCCTAATTATGAATGTTCTCAGGTTAGCTTAAATAACTACTGTCAGAATAAAGGCCTGTTCCTTTGTTAGATCATGATGCAAGCCTAACTCGCTCAGTTCTTAAGCACTAATGTCAAAAGTTAAAGCTGAACTCCATATAACCTCCAGGCTACAAAGGATGCCAAATGCCAAATATTTTTGAGTTTTAAAATGACATTTTATGCTAGACCTGGATAGTTTACTTTGCAGGTATACTAAGTTCAAGCTAATGTTTTAAGTCTCTTTGTGCTCCATGTAGAATCTAACAGAAAAATCAAACATAGAATATTTTTTTATTCTTGGAAAGTAGGCACTGGAACACTGATTTGCCAGATATTTTAACCTCTCAGATTACCACTCATTTAATGGAAAAATCTGGAAACCAAATACTTTGCCTGAATAGGTCTACATTTGACTAGCACTAGATGGCTGTAAGATTGTGCAAGACTGTTCGGCTTTAATCTCATGCTTTCATTTTTTAAGGCTGATGTTCGAGCAAGGTCATAAACTGGCAGGAACTGCTGTGCAAGGCACTGGTGGACGTGCAGAATACCCTGTTGTTTTCTTGGAGGAGCCACTGGCATATGAATGGATGTGTTGAGTTCAAGTCCTGAGGAACATGTTAGTGTCACGGCACAGCAGGATTAGTAACACCTACCTTTATTTGGATGATTATAGTTTTATTTTTTATACTAAAGAAACTAAGTAATCTTGATCAACCTGCTTAGCTTGCCAAGTTTCCATCCCCACTCACACCATTACATGCTGACCTCTATTTCTAGAATAGCAGTAAAATCCTTCACCACAGTCCCCACCATACAAGAAATGACCACATAGCAAAGATTAAGTAGAATACACAGTATCCAGGTGCTTAGGACTGACTATCTGGTTTTTCTATTTAGCAAATTTAACTTCTCTGATTTCAACAGAGAAATATATTGCACAAGCTTTCCTCAACGAGATAAAAATCCCTGTGTTACAGGACACCAATGTTCAGACAAGAACAGTCTTGGGCTAATTAAGTGGTAACGTTGCAGAGACGTGAGTTGGGGAAATAGTGGTGGTGGAGATGGGTTGATATCCAAGCAAAACTCAAATTCTCTGGAAGGGGCGAAGACTGGTTTCAGTCCAAGACAATGACACCTTCCCCTTGAGCTGGACAGTCCTGTGCTCAGGCTGACACATCATGAGGTGAGGGAGGAGGTGGTCTTGGGTCACATGCAGCCATCAGATGATGCAGGCTTCCCAGTGTTTCTTGACCCGAGCTCCTACATATCCTTCAGTGACAGAGGTTCCCTGTGTAGTGAGTTTAAGCCCACTGGTGAACTGTTTATTTTTCTTAATCGCCTTCACGACCACTAGGAAATAATTCATAACCCTCCGTGGCTCTGCAGGGTTCAGGTTAAAATTGTTATTCCAACCCACACTAGCTGTATGAAATACGCATTTCCTTAGGGGCCTCTTTCAGGAGCTTATTTGAAGTGACATTTGTATCCTCTCCTTCCCACCTCAGGCATGCAGATGTGCAGGCTCTCCCGCTGGGCAGCGGCTGGCTCATATAGGGGCTGACATCAGGCAGTGCTGACTGCATTCAGTCCTGTTGGAGACATATCCCCCCTTCTGCTGTCCCCCCAACCCTTTTCTTCTCTTCTTGGCTATGAATGTCCCCTACTGCAGCTCAGATATCTGTGTGAAGTGAGTAAGAGTGAGCTGCAATTACTGCCCAAGAGAAACCATTAAGAGAAGGTGCTCTTGGAGGTCTGGGTAGTGAGCATATAACACTGGATTAAGAGAGGTACTAAGCAAACCACTTGAAAGGTTCTCCCACTGAGTAAATACTCCTGTTCACCCTCTGTAAGAACATAAAGTTCCAGGATGGCTGGACTCAGTGCTGTTTGTGTTTACTAGCCCTGGGTGCACTTTCTTCCTGTGAATTTGTCCCATCTATGCTTTTAACAGTTCGGATCTCCAGGGAAAAGGCCTTGCACACCCGAACAGTGCTATGGTGTGAAGAGCCACCCTCTTTGTTCATTCTAGTTACACTTAATGAAAGCACAGCCTGTGCCCCAAGGAGACCATTGTCAGGGAGCATTCACAGAGCAGTGCTGACAATGATGCACCAAGCCCATGCAGCTCCTTGCAAGGAAACTGGGAGCCACTGAGGGGTCTCCACTAGCTCATTAAGTTTCTTCATCTCCAAGAGATATTCTTCAACTAGAAAAGTTATTGGTATGACTTGTGACTGTTGTGGTGAAGGACAGTGTAAGAGATTTGGAGAGGTGCTCTCTAACCATCACAATTGCCTGAATTGAGGCACTTCAAAGAACATTAAACAGTCCCTGGCTGTCAATCACAGTGGTCACTGTCCCACCTTTCATGTACCCATTATCCAGCATGTGAATGTTTTCAGTAAGGCAAGTCTCATACCAGATGGGTAGGTTAGAGGAAAACTTTGCCTCAAGAAACAGTGAAAAATCATTGTTTTTCTCCAGGATAGCTGGAGTTTCTAGCCTTGAAATGCTCTATAGCTAACAAGTGTGTGACTTTATCATATACATCTGTACATGACTGACAGCAAGGGCAGCCCACTTTTTATGTCTTGAATTCCTCGTGACTGAACTACTGCACACCACAAGATCACAGAAATAACTGACTTGACAAAGAATCATCCAGGAATATCTGAAGGAGCAGCAGATGCCTTGTCTAATGCACACCTCCATGCAGAAGCATTTGTGAGAATGCACAGGGCAGGAGCAAAGAAACTGATACTAAACTCCTGCAGCCAATGACTCTACAAAGGTAAGACCTTCTGGCAGCTCAGAAGGCTGATACACATATTGCCAGCGGTCTTGGAAGTCAGCAGAGGGGCTGGTACCACCTGTGACTTTTATCCTGGGTTTGGTGGGGAGAAGAGGAAGAAGAACCTTAGTCCAGCAGAATTAAAACTTCAGACTGGCACAAACCCTCTTCCTCTTCTTCAAAGAAGTGCAAGCAGCTCAAGGCTTTTATGTCTGGATGTGGCCTGCCTTCTTCTCTAAGGAGAGAAAAGAAACAACCAAACTAGTAAGTCAGGCTGTGTTGGTCAAAGTGTTCAACTACTACTGTGTGTGAACAAGAACAGGAACTGAAAAGGAATTACAAGCTGACATCTCCAAGAGATATTCTTCAACTAGAAAAATCATGTTATGACTTCTTATCTTTCTTTCAGAAGAGAAAGGACAAGTTTTCCTCTAAGAAAACTTTAGATTTTCTAGTTCACTGGGGAAAAGAGAAAGGATGTTTTACTTTTAGCAGCTCTTGTTCTTGCATGTGCTCCTGGACCTAAGAGCACGGATAGAGTTGTGCTGCCAGGAAGGCTGGTACATCTGACAAGGCAGATTGAACTGTTGGTATGAGCCCAGAGAATTTTCTTTCATTTCTATCGCCATGTTTGTGATTTCTGTAGGACTGGGAAAAAAAGAAAATAGAATTCAAGGACACTGGAGGCAGTTTTTGCCAAGAGGATTTCTTGAGCAATCCAAGTGGTTGAGGATCTTTTCTGAAACAGTTTTGGATCAATGTGGTATCTCCTCATGTACAATTTGAGTTGAGGGATTTTCTTTCCTTTATGCATGCTTCTTCCTAAACCCTGTCTAACAGCTAACTAGTAAGGACTGCTGTCCCTGGACACCAATACAGGCTCTGATAGCTTTTGTAAGAGCATTTGTATCAAAATATTGTTGTGCTGGAGTCTCCGCGGCCATCTGGGGCTTTGTGCAGACAGGGTGCTTACAAATGAATGTGAACCAAAGCAAATCAACATTGCTTGGCAGGAATGAAATGTATTGCTAGGATCTGTCTCTGCCAAGCTAGACTGTTTGGCTCCAGTCCCACTCTTCAGGGGGATTGTCTGTCAAAACACAAGTTGGTATTATACAGCGTCATGGTTACATGGCTCACTAGGCCTTTAACCCCTCTCAGGCCTTGCTCTTATTTGTTGACTGGAAACCTGTGACTCTCCAGTTCTTAAGGCAGACTTTGAGCTCTGGTATCTTGCACCAATTGTCTCTCATGCCACTCTGTCAGCTCAGACAGAGCTTTCTCTTAAGGGGCTGTTAAATAGAAGATTGCAACCCTTTTGAAAGGAAGGCATTATTCCTTAATGCCTTAAAACGTTAAGAAGACATATATTTTGTACCATCTCATGATGGAAGCCTGGCTTCTTGGTCTGACCACCTCAAAAACCTGGTCATCCTTTCAAGGTGAACGTCCACCTCAGACACTTCAGACACTGTCTCTCCTTTATTATCCCATTCCTTCATGGGCAGCAGCTGCTGTTCCTGCTGAGCCCTGCTGGTAAGCCCAGAGGCTACACATTAGAGGACAAGCCAAGCCATCACTGTGAATGACCTCATGGGTCTACCAAGAAGTGTATAATAATATTTCCCTCCCCATTTCTGGACATGTTTCTTAGTTCATTCAACTTAAGTATGGACATAATAAATTACCACAGTGGCTTGGCCAAGACATGACACTACAGGTGGCACCAAGCCCATAACATACAGTTTTTGCTATAGTGAAAATCCACAGTAAGCACTAGCAGAAGTGCTGTCTCTGAACACAAGTTCTGCAGGGCTACCTCGTATCCTGGAAGTCCAGCCAGGGGCAGCAGGAGGAGGATGTGCATATTCCCTTCAGGAGGCGGATGAAGTGGCAGATCCTCAGCTGAGACCCCGTGGAGTCCGGAGATGGCTGAGAAGAGCGGTGACTGTCCATAGGTATGACACACAGCACGTGCCATCCCTCAGGCAGGCAGCTGCCTGCACCACTGCCCAGGCGGTCACGTCGCCCAGCAGCCTGGTGTGCAGCTGCAGCCTCGTCCCTGAGGGCAGGGCAGTGGCAGCCTTGCACAGGCTGGGACGCTGTCAGAGCACAGACCGACTGCCCGGGTCACGCAGTCTTGTGGGTTTTCCTCGCACAGCAGGATTTGTGTGTTTTCCTTCAAAGTTCAGGCTAGAGCATGCCAGTACCGCCTGGCTTCCCCAGGCAATGTCTGCTCAGGGGTGCAGGACCTGTTATCATCCCAGGGGACCACAGTCCAGATGTCCCTCATGTGGGCATGAAGTTTTAAGGATGGCCCCAGGGCTCAGCTCTCTCTGACACGAGGTTCGCCACAGCTGTGTGACCCCGGGTTGGTTTTTGCTGAGAAAACTGCTGCTGCACTGTGAGAAAATAAATTAACTAAAGCCAAGCAAGATAAGAAAAGTCAAAACATAGAATTAAAGTTGTCAAGATGATGATAGCTAGCAATGCAAAGCTTCAAAAGTAAATGTTATGTGAAGAGGGATAAAGCCCTGAATGGTTAGTTCCCTATGTTGCTTTAAAGATCCCTGAGCTGGAGCTTAGAAATGCTCCAAGTCCTTGGCTCAGGTTTTACTGATGTGAGGGTATGTCCCAAGTGCTGGACTCCAAGATGGGAATGGAAAAAGGGGCACATGTAAAAAAAAGGGAAGAAAAAAAGTGGCTGGGCACATGACAGAGAGGGAGATGTCCATGAAGAGTGCATTTAGTCTGGTGATAGGGAGGAAGCGTGAGGAATTTTACTGAGAAGGTGAACACAAGCACAGGCAGCTGAAGGGCCTGAGCAGTTCTGCTTGGCAGCAGCCTCCTATTCTATCCTGTTCCACCTTCCTGGAACAACTACCTCCTACAGAAAGTCCCAGCACCCCTTCCCTGACAGGGCATCTTTCTTGAGCTGGAAGCCCTGTGGGAGGAGAGCATGGACAGCACATCTCCAGCCATGTCCTGGGAGTGGTGACCTCCAGGCAGCAGCTCTGGCTCATGGGCCCCAGCACCCAGTACAACATTGTGCAAAAGGCAAGCCCGGACACGAGGGGGTTTGCAAGGGGGTAAATAAGTGTTTGGAGCAAAGGGGCTGAAAGCTGTCTTGCTGAGCTTGCATCAGCCCAGTGTTTGGTAAGAGGTAGCTGGATATGCTGGATGTGCAATGGGGAGTTTTGTAAGGAGTGAAGAGCAGTTGAGATGCCCACACTGAGGTGGTGGCCAGCTATTGCAACCTTCCCCAGGTGTAAACATCTGCAAAGGGCATTTCCCACAGTTAGACAATGTTATGAATGCTATGAAATTCTTTTATTTGAGAAAAAGAATTAAAGTAAAGCAAGTAATGTGCAGTTATGGTGTACAAGAGGTGCTGGCATTGCCTTAGAGGTATAGTTAGGTTCCTGTGAAGGAGAAGAACCTGGTGGGGACTCGTGACTAAAATGTGAACACTTCTTCATTTTTAATATGAAATTAGGCACCATCCAGCACTTACTATCTAAATAATATCAACAGCCAGAAAATAAATGTATCAATTATTATCTAGCCGAAGCTAGATTTTTCTACTGGTGCATCAGGAGCTGGATTAGTCCCAGGGCAGCACAGAGGAAGCAGAGAGGACAGGACTTTTGCAGGGACTCGCATCCGTATAGAGAGAGGTGAGCTTGCTCGGCTGGTGCTCTGCGGTACCGCCGTGCCATCGAAATGCTGGACCGGAACTCACGGAGCTTCCCAGCTGGGGAGATGCTTTGTCTTAATCTCACTCTGAGTTCTACAAGAAGCCACTGCCGAAGAGATGAGGAGAAAGCCCGCGTTCGCGCTGCTGGAGATGCGAGGCTGTGTTTCAAAGACTGCAGCCCCTCTGCGAGACCCCTGCGAGCCGCAGCCGCGGCGCGGAGCCGGGCTGGCCGGCGAGCGGGCTCCGTCTGTGCCGGCTGCGGTGGGAGCGCGCCGGGCGCCGCGGCCGCTCCTGCCGGGAGCCAGCGGGCAGCGTGCCCGCACTGCCTCGGGAGCACCTGCGGAGTGTCCTGAGCGGCTCTGGTTACTTTGACGCTGTGTGTTCTCCATCGCTGCGAAGCATTTTTTCCTGCAGATGGGAAGTACCAAGATCTTCCCTCAGCTCGAGGTTAATCATCTGCTTGCAATTAACCTGTGACCTCCCACGCCCGCGGCGCGGGGCAGCGCTGTAGCTTTAACGCGGGCGCTGGAAGCGGGAGGGGGACAGCAGTGCCAGGTCCGGCCCTGGAGCTGCTGCAGATCCCTCGCTGCCGCCTGCCATGGAGAGCCGCAGCCTCCTCGCCGCCCTGCTGGCCACCGCTCTCACCGCCCTCCTGCCGCTTCCCGCCGCCTCCTCGGCCCACCGCAAGCTCCTGGTGTTCCTGCTCGACGGCTTTCGCTTCGACTACATAGATGACAGCGAGCTGGAGGGTCTGCCGGGCTTTCGGGCCATTGTGAACATGGGGGTGAAGGTGGATTACATGACCCCAGACTTCCCCAGCCTCTCTTACCCAAATTACTACACGCTGATGACTGGTGAGTACTTGTATTTCTGTGCTGTGATGCTCCTCAGAGCTGCCAGGTCCCCGTGCTGAAGGGGAAGGCAGCTCCCTGTGACTTTTTCTTCCGAAGAAGATCTAAAAATAACACAAGTCGTGCTTTTAGCTGAGAGTTTAAAAGCACTGTGTCATTACAGCCCAGAATTGTTTCTCTAAGACCTGTTCCAAACGTGGAAATGCCACCTGGCACTAATTTTTGAAGTTCACTTTTGCTCATCCTCGGTGTAGCCGGGTCCCTACCTGCTGCCACCTCAGCATCATGACCAGCTGCTCCCTGGTTCGACCACCAATGGGGGCTACTGCATATATATAAAACATAAAAACAACTGGGAATGCATGGAAAACGAATACAGAGACTGCTCAGGGGCTTTAATAAAAATGCATGCTAACTGAGTGTGGCTACGCTAAGAACTTATTTTCAGTCAGCAGGTCGGTTTTGGCAAGTTCAGCGTAAAATTTCTTTTTAAACTTAGTAGATTTTCTGTTTTCTTAACTTTGCTCTAAGTCCTCCTATCTGTAATAATTCAAAATATGTAAATGGAAAAACAGTCAGGATTTTTGCTTCTACTCCCCTGCAGTTTTTCAGAATGTCCAGGGGAGGCTTTCAGAAAATTGAGAGGACAGTCATAGTTTTCATGATGCTGATTTGCTTTTAATCTTATGTGGAGGACACATGATTACAGTGACACTAGTAAGGTGCAGAGAGTACAGCTGTGCCAATTCCTTCAGAGACAGACATCAAAGAAACAAAAGTTAACTAAAAAAACCCAACAAAACAGACTTTTTTTCTGGAATTTCTCTTTGGATTTTTCTCTGGAATTACTGAATAAACAAGAGTTTCCACCTAATGAGTAGGAGTAAGAAAATCTATCCTCTCCTAAGATTAGTGGCATCTTCCGCCATCCTTGGAACAATGCAGTGCCCAGTGATTCATATACTGCTTGCTGGGAAAGCAAATAGATGCCATTGTAAGACAAAAATCTGACATCAGTTGTGGCCTGCTTGTTTTGAAACTGCTTAACCCCTTCTTCCCTCTCTCTCAAGAGAAACACTTTTCTCTTGCTCATCTCTGATCAGAGAAGAGTATAAAACCATCACAGGACTGGTTTTGGTCCTTTTTCATTATTTGGTGCAAATATATGAATGCAGAATAAATGTTGTGACTGAAAATAGAGGTGTTCCACTCCAGGCCATGCCCTTTAGGTGTACATAGGCAAACTGACCTAACACTTCATAGGTGCAAAAAAATTTTTGGATGGAGCTGTTAAAGAGAAGAAGTGAGCGACGTTTCACTCCTAACCACATTTAGTCATCACTCCTATTAAATGTGTATACATATAGTGAAGTCTATCATCAGCCTTTGGTGGAGTTTTGAAAACATCCTACTTTGTACTCACAAAGAAGGAGTTTTGGTTTAGGTGATAAAATGCCACTACTGGACTTTTCATTTTTTAGTAGAGTTCTGCACCTCAACCTGAAGCAATAAGATAGTCTGTAGACAAAACTCAACCCTTCTTGTAAGTCTCCCAGACTTTATGATAAGGATATCAATGCAAATACAACTTAATTGCAAATAGCAATTCACCTTCCTAACACATGAGTCACAGTAGTACTAAGTAGGTCAGGAACAAATTGAGGATTAAGTTCAGGTGATGAACATGCCCTGAGAAAGACCCAAGACTGCCCTTGAACCCTTGGGGTGTTAGTGGAGCCTGTGACTGTGTGCTGGCATGACAGCAGGGTAAATCCCATAGCTGCACTGTTCTTACCCTTCGGGGCCATGGTGCCATTTCCACTGAAAGGAGTTTTTATGGGGTGGTGGGGTTAGGAGTGCAGAGCATGTGGCGGATGTAGTGTTAAGCTGTGTTCGGTCTGCATCCATTTAATTTGCAAAGCTGGGACAGCTTTTGGAGAAAATCCAGCATGGCAGGGTGCTGAGCATCCTGCCATAGTGACCTGCTTAGGGAATGGCAAGCTACTGTCTCCTTGGTGCCACTGTATGGGCATGGGGAAGCTTTCGTCACATCTCACCAGCCACGCATCCCCTCTGCTGCAGGCAGACACAACTGTAACTGGTTTCATTTCTGTTTGCGACTGGGATGTCTGGGAGTTAAATGCTGCCACAATTTCTTCTGGGAAATCAGGAACAAATTATTCTTCATGTCTTGTCCTACACTGCTGTTTCAGTAGCTGCTAAGAAAGTCACATTTTAACTTCCAAAACATTGTATTTGTCTTCATAGTATATTGGCGTCTTTCAGCTAAATCAAGAATGAGTTAAGAAATTGTACATTCCCACCCCTGTCTTGTTCATTGTATCCCACTCTGGGTTTTTGGTTTTTTTGGGTTTTGTTTTGATAAATATTCCTCTCCCTTCTTTCTCTGTTCATTCACAAGACCTTATTGCTCACATCCATTCAGGAGCATACATGGCTGCCAGGTCTTGGATAACATATGCATAAAATTGTTGCAGTTCGTGTGTATCTGACTTGCCTCTATTCGTGCTTGTGAGCAAGGCCTTTCCTTTCCGCCTAGTGCCTTTCACCCCACATCCATGCAACCTTCATGACTCCAGAGTGGTTGAGTTGTTACTAAATGAGAGAAGTTCTCCCTCATTTCTGTGGCTTTGGAGGAGGACAGTGGACTCTGCTCCTCAGATACCACCACCGTTGGGAGAGGTCAGTTTCCTCAAACATTAATTCACCTCCTCCTCCTGCCCAGACCTGCAGGCTGAGGTTATGGAGATCAGCAGCATCGGCCCCAGTGCTTCTCAGTGCAGACGCCAAAGTGCACCCTTCAGCCCTGCCAGAGCACAGCTCTCTTCTGCACTGGCAGCTCACAAGCAGTGGCACACAGCACAACTGCCCAGCTATCTGCAGGATCTTCTAGTCATTATATTTCACTTTACCAATGATTTCAAGAGGGCAGCCTGACTGAATTTAATATTCATGGGAAATGGCAAATGTACTGAGATTTTCAGAGCTATAACCAAATAGATGCAACTGTAACTGTTGACCAAGAGCCACATATCTAAAAGCAATTAACTAACATATGCTAATGAGAAGCACACCCCTTTCTGCTGAGGCAAGGTGATGGGTGAAGCACCCACACAGCAGGACATAGGGTCTACCCTGGTGAAATTTTGGAAGGGAAGCATGGGAGGAAGGTGACTTGTTTGTGGTCATGCAGTGCTGCAGGACTATGGCAGAGTTCTTCATGGGTCCCCCCCTGCTGCTGTTAACCTGTGAGAAGATATTTGCTGGAGCTTCTCCAAGTCACACAAAGCATCAGCCCAAAGCCTGGAGCCTGCTTAGAGGTCTTTTCCTTTCCTGCGCAATTATGACAAAGAAAACCAGAGCATAGAAATAAGGAAAATGTTAATGGTTTGGCTTCCTCATGTAAAATCACCAAGTAATTCAGAGTTTGGGGTGAAGCCCCAGTCTTCCTGCAAGCCAGGGCATGGCATCATGACCTGCTATTTGCTTGAAGAAGCATCAAACAAAAGCCAAATCAGTGCTGGTGCAAAGGGATCTCACTGACAAGCAACTGGAGAAGCTGTTTTATTACAAAAACCTGGTGCTGTGCAAGGTAGCTCAGGGATGTGCTAGCTTAAAATCCAGCTGTTTGTAAAGCAGTCTTCTCTAGAAACTTCCTTTATGCCATGTTTCTTATTATTGGCTTCTACCTTGGCATAAAGACTCATTTTTAGGTGGTTGGGTTGCTTTCTGAGCTGCTAGACTGAATCCTGCCTGGTGTCCTAGCTCTCCATGCTGCAGTTACGATATTGCAATTGTTGACCTGAAAAACATGAAATGGAGAGTTAGGTAAAAGGAGATGTTAAAGCTGTGACAGAGCTTTTCCAGGACTCTTTGTGGGCTTGGCAAGGGAGGAAAGAAGGAGTCCAAATATAACTATTCAAAAAGGCTCCCTTAATCATACCATGTGCTGTTTGTTTTGGAAAGGAAGGAATTAAGACCACAAGCCACCTTGGGTTGTTATCCTGTGGAGAGTTTTTAATTTTTCCCTTTCCCTGCTGTGGCCTGGCTCTGCAGGGAGCTCTCATGCCAAGTTCAGTGGAAAGTCTGAGACCTCCCCTGTAACTGCTGCAAGCAGGAGTTACTGCTTCAGAGCACTACGTGCCATATCTGTCAAGAAAAGGTGTTCATGCTCTGGTTGGGTCTCCCTTACCTGACAACCTGCAGGTGTTGGAGAGGTGATGAAGGACTCCCTGCAGCCCAGCTCTCCTGAAGTCTCCTCCAGCTGAGAGCACTCAGGGTCACCTCACATTCCCAGCCAGCATAAACAAACAGACAGTATCACATCTGAGATAGAAATCCAGAAAGGATTTCTTTTCCAAGATCATAACTAGAAATGAAGTCTTTCTGGCAGGTCATCCATGTGGATGTGCCAGCTGCCTGGTTAGCTGTGCAGCCCCACATCCAAGAGTCATATTTCACTTGGCCTCCATGGGAAGCAAAGGGAGCCCCCAATTGCAGAGATGGGTGGGGAACTGCTTGGAGAGGAGCCAGCAAGCAGCCTCCATGGACCTCTTTGGACAGAACCTAATCATAAATAAGTGGCAGAGGGGCTGTGAGGTCCCATGAAGCTTGAGGGATGGCAGAGAAGGTAGACCAGAGGACATTTCGGTCTCCTGCACCCAGAGTGAAGGCTGTGGCCTTTGCATGGCTGTCCCAGACTCGCTGTAACACAGTGATGACACGTTTGGGGCTTGTCTAAAATACAGGGGTGGTGTGTGGTGTTTTCTCAGCCACTGCAGCTCATCTCTACATATGCCATCACCTCCTCCTCTGCATGGCAGCAGGGAACAGGGTGACATGGCAGAGCTCCTGTGGATAGGTGACATCAAGGTCTACTCTGCCAGACTGAAGGTTTCACCCATATTCCATGTTTCGACAATCTTCCCTTCACTTCTCACGCTTAATGTTGGCATATATACCTGCTGAGGGGCTTCGGTGGATGATGTCGAAGTCTAACAAACAGTCTACATCTGTTCTCCCCTGAGCACAGCAAATCAACGTACACTGCACTCCATTTATTCCATGACTTCTGGGAGAAAATACCCTTTGGGTTCCCAACGCTGGAATCCTCTGGAGGAGTCTGGCTGATGTGCACACATACTAGTATATTTATTGTTTGCTGTAAGAGGTTTCCTGATTAAAAGCACAGCAGCTCCAAGCTCCTTCCACTCAGTACCTGAAGGAAGCCCAGCCTGGTGGTGGTTCTAGTGGATGCCTCCTTCCTGCTGCACAGTTAATGGCATCCTGACTCCAGCCTGGTCCAGAAAAGGATGCCAACAATTTCTGCTCAGCAGTTAAGCAAATTCTTAACTATGTAAGCAATACCTGCATGTTTTCTGAGGCATAAAAAATGGAAGGATAGGAGTACAACAGGGAAGTTTATTATATACACATGAACTAAAACTATCTCTACTTCACTGTCCAAGCTTAGAAAAAATCCAGAAGGACACAAAGTGCACGATGAGTGACATGGGAAAAGGATTTTTTCTTTTTGGTCCTCTTAAACAGCTACAGATGCCAGCAGCAGCAAAGATTTAAAAGATTCTGTTTGTGACATACCGCTCTGAAATCAAGTCTCTTTCTTTTCTTGGATTCATTAGCTTTTCATTTCTAAAACTCTGTGCTGGGAAGCAAAAGAGCACGAGTAAGTCTGTGGTAATACTATTAACTGGCAGGGAAAGGGTACTATCCCAGCAATAACAGGCTGGAAAAGATAGTGGGAACCAGGAGGATTTTCATTTTCACAGTCTTCCTCTCACTTTGTTTACTCACCACCTGCAGAAAGTCTGCAATGCCAAACGTCAAGATTTTTCTGCTTCACACACAAAATATTGCAAAAAATCTATGTTTGCTTTCTACCAGTTAAAAAACTGGACACACTTCTGAAGCGTAGAACAGGAAGTTTCTTCTAACACAAGTTCACAATGCTACAAATTGAAATACAGAGTTTTTTCCTTCTTACTAGCTACAACCTCACAGCTCACAACTAGTGTACCTACTACCAGCTGTTAGCTAAGTGGACATTCACGTATTAAGGCATTTCTTAGCCCAGAGCTGAAGTCACTGCCAGAGGCTCATACTCTGTCTAATAGTGCAGGCAGCAGCTTTGTCCATTGTTCTGTCCAGGCCCTCTGTAGTGCTTGGAGCTTCAGTGCCCTTGAGCCACACCCAGCTCTGGGGGTTCAGGGGTTCCAGAGTGGTCCCTGAGCCCATCACAGTTCAGGAGAACAATCAACAGCTTGGAGTCCCTGCTCTCCAGGGACACAAGACCTGACTTCCCACAAAAGAAAGCATCTGCAAAACCTCAGCTGGATGATTTATTAGCAATTTCTGTGCACTCCAGCTCTGGCCCCATGATGAAAGCATTGAATTAAGAGTTTCAAACTCTTACTAAATTAACCCCCTTTAGGGGAAAAAATAATGCTGTGTATAGCAGAGATTTTTTCTGTGCTTTTTGATGTGATCCTACTTGAATTGCAAAGTCTTGCCTCATGCAGGCTAAGGTGTTTATGCTTTGGCTCTGTCTGGTATTAGAGGTCATAAAAATTTGGAAAGACTTTGCCATCAAGCTCCTTTGGAACATGAATTGTCCATGCACATCATGCAAGTACTGTTTTTACTTGGGGGTCTGCAGATGGCAGGTCCACTTTGGCCAGGCCAGTGTTCCCCCCGACTTCTCGTGAGCTCTGGCCTTCTCCAGGCTACTCAGGGTTTAGCATATGAGTTTTGTTTTTACCCTGTGGTCTTTCTTTTCAAAGCAGAGCAGGTGAGACCCATCAGGGGAACAGGAGAGCAGGGCATATATCAAAGCTCAGTTCCTGGGGGCAGCAACCACTATATGTGCTCCAGAACAGGAATATGGTGCTGGTGACTTTTATGTCCTGCTTTATTCATCCTTATGAGAGGCAGCATGAGCAGAGCAGAGCATGTCCCTAGGCAAGTAATCCAGCTGTTTGCATGGAGGAACTTAACTCCTCCCCAGCCTGTATAGCCCCGTGGCAGCCTGTGCTTGCATCTTCACCCCTGACTCTTGTCACTTTCCAGAGAGTGGGGACATCATGGTGGGACATGAGAGGAAAGGTCTCACCATAGTGGCAAGGCATATATATAATATTGCATAGTACATTTAGCTAAGCGCATGTACTGATGCTCATCATGGCATTACGGTACCTTTGCTGTGTTGGCTAATGCACGCACTGTGGGTTCTCCTGTAGGCCTGATTTGGTCAGTGCAGGGATGGCAAATGCCCCAGGAGCACACGCTCTGGTTTCCGGATTTCAGGCGCAGCCAGTGCAGGGTGCGCAGCACTCAGCGTTACTGTGCTGCTGTTGTGGGTGGCCAAGTGGCTGTGTGTTTTGCTGGTTTTTTAAATTTCGTCTTTGTTTTGCAGAGATTCATTTGAATGCTGACGAAAGTGCCTGGAGACATGGAAATGTGCTTTAGACAAATGCTGTATGAAGTGTAGTGTCCAAGTAAGCTGTAGCATGCAGACTTGCAAATGCTTTTGCTGGCTCTCCTCCAGAAGGATACAGTAGTTATCATATTCCTGGGAACTATATCCTCTTTGTTTTCCTCTGTTGCTTGAGACAGGAGTAATTTTTACTACAATTACAGTGAGTTTAAATAGTGACATCTGTATGCTGAAATTGCTTTCTGCCCTGTTTCTATTTTTGAAACTCTTAAGATAACGTGTGATTACAGAGGAAAGCTGCAGTAATGGAAGAAATAATAAATTCAGAATGTCATGGTGACCCTCTAACACCATGTTGCTATTTTGATAGTGATTCAAAAGAAGCACAACAAAGGTAATTTTCTTAGGCTGGAGAAAACAAATAAAAATAGGGGATATAAAGAAACAGGGTTGGACCCGTGACCCAAAAGAAACTGGAGAAATGGCCTCTATTCTGTGTACAGGTATCTTGGAGGGGAGGGGACAGGGGCAGAATTGCCAGTTATTCCAGGTTTTTTCAATCTAGTGAGCAAGGCTCAGAATAGCCATGGCTGAAGACTAACAAAGGTGAAAAATAAAATTAGAGATCAGGCATACTTTTGAACAGTGTTTACTGATGATAAATATTGGGAAAAGCAACTCAAGGGAGAGATTAATTAGTTGATTACTGATGTCTTCCAAGGAGGTCTAGGGTCTTTCTGAGACACAGACCTCAGGTAAGCAGATATGAGTGGCATTAAATGGTCAGATCTTTTGATCTGTTGCTCACCTGATCTTCTTTTCTGACCCTGTAAACCAGGGATGTCTGCAATGAAAATTGATGCCTTATAGTCTTCTAGGCCTCTTTTCCAATATTATGAAAAGGGTTTGGAGTCCATAGCAAATTGAACTAATCTAATGTGGAGAACAGAACACTGTCCTCCGTATTAGTTCAAACAGTTAATTAAACTTCCCAACAATACTATGAAGAACAACATCCAATCTCTTCCTTAAAAATGTGAATAAACAGACAGCAGACATTAAGTCCTATAGGATCAATAGCAGCTAGAGCTCATTGATTCTGTATGAAGACTACACTATACATCATACAGATCCCTAATCTGTAGGTTTCACACTGATAGAGCTTCAGCACTGACCTGCAAGTTTCCCAGGCTGGCACGAATTGCCTGCTGCAGTTTATCAGGTTGATAGATGCTTGGGGACACATGGACTTTAAGAAACTGAGGTTGTCCTGTGAATTGTAGGGCTGCGTTTTTGATGCACTATAGAGACTTCCTTCTGTCTCTGAGACTTACAGAAAAGAGAGCACTTGGCAGCCTGAAGACATAACTGCCCATCCAATCCACCAGTTCTCCTATATTAAACCTGTTTGGGTTAGCATGATAAGTAGTGATTGCCACAAGCTGAGACCACTTTTTTCCTCTGGGAAGGAAGAAATGTTCTGCATAATTGAAATACTTTTTAGTAGGGAAGGAGAGTTCAAAATCCATTTCAAGATCACATGCACTCAAAGTATATAGTCCTCTGCTTGAAATGACGTCTTTTCAGAGCAAGAATACCAAGGTTATTTCAGTTCTGATCACCACGCTCAGACTCAAAATAATCAAAGCCTGTTATCTGGATCCCTGCAATAACATGACTCACCAGATAATGAGGACAGTGTCTAACACATGCTTCAGCTGTTGCTTTTTAAGATATGGAAATAAGGAACATCCAGTACAACTTAATCTTCAACGTTTCTTTTCTCATTTCTGTTAATTCATCTTCAGAATAATTCTTAAAATATAGTATCTTCTCTTCTGACAATTACAAGAAGTAGAGGACATCTCTCAGTTATTATATACTAGTTTCTTGTAATAGGAAGTTGCCCAAGGGCCCCTCAGATACAGTAAGATGCCTGAACATGTCTGATGAAATTATTGCTGTGCCCACAACCAAGAACAAAGCATAATCATTACAAGAAAATAAAGAAAAGTGAACGATAATGGAAAATAAAAGTAATCTATAAATGGGTTTGCCTATTTTTTGCCTGTTGCAGAAAAACAATGTGCCCTATGGATAAAGGAAGAAGAAATGCAAGTTTCTCAATCTTTGTTTTATGTTTCTAGATTGTGCTCTTATCACCTTCTGTTCACAGCTTGCTTCCCACAGCCCTCTGGTTGTGAGTGCTGATGGGTACCTTAAAATGGCCTCAGACTTGGCAGGTGTTGGGTGTGTAGAAGGAGCCAGGTGTCAGCCAAACATGTGGCACCCATGGGCTGCTGCTGACATGTTTTGTGTGTGGGGCTGGGTTCAAAATGTTGAGCAGGCCACAGAGTGCAAGGTTTGTTTCTTCTGGCCTCAGCTGTCTAAAATTTGGCTGCCTGAAGCTGAGAAAAGGTTGGGATATTTCTCTACCAATAATTGAGAGTGTATGCACCTCCAGATACCTGAGATGCCTGTCTTAGGGTGGCATGCATTGCTTTCTAGACATGACTCTTCTTACCCATTGATTGTGAAGGAAACACGGAGCTGACAAGCTTCAGCAACTAATTTTTGGCTGTGTGAACTGGGGGATTTAGAGAGCAAACTGGAGCACCTCAGTAAAAGGTAAGAGTCAGGGAGATTTTATGAATGGTTGCAAGGTAAGAGATCCCAGAATTTCAGTCAGGGCTTTTCAGCTGATTTGCTGGATGAGCCAGTAGTAGCAGTGGTGGTGCTGCCAGCATCCTTCTACTGAAGAACACTAACCTGATTTTGCTGCTTTTTTTCTCCACTCTCAAAGGTCGCCACTGCGAGGTCCATCAGATGACTGGAAACTACATGTGGGACCAGAAGGCAAATGTATCTTTTGATATTGGTGTGAATAAAGAAAGCCTGCTGCCTCTCTGGTGGAATGGATCAGAGCCTTTGTGGGTCACAATGATGAAAGCTAAAAAGAACGTTTCCATGTATTACTGGCCAGGTTAGTATGTGAAAAATTGCTGCAATGCGTCTTGACGTCTGAGCACTCCATATGCTGTAGGAATGGCTCTCTAATACAGTTCTGAAATACAGATAGGAATTTCATGTGCTTTACTAACTACGCACAGAAATGAATCAGCTTTTCTTCAGTCATGGTAATTTGCATATGCTTAGAAAGAAGACTGAAGTGTCACTAGAGGCAGTTTTCCACTAAATGCTAGCTTCAGGAGGGTGCTGGCTTGAAGAGCATCCCCTCCTCCATAAACTGCTTGTTCCTCTTGCCCACCTGTAACTTCTGCTATGCTGAGTGGTTGCTCCATGAATGGTTCATGGTTCAATCAAAGTTAAACAGTAACCACCCTCCCCCAATGCTTCTTTGGTTTTAATCTGGAAATTAATAGCTGAGAGCTGAAGATGATCTGCTCCGAGGGGACAAGAAAATCCAGCTGAAAGCAAAGCATCCTTGTCCTCTGGTCCTCCTTCACTGTTAATTCATTTGTGGTCCCAGTTGCTCTGAGTCTGAGCCATTCATTTGCAGGGACTTGGCCTTTCTGTCCCTCATTTGTTAGATATTGGACCACTGGAATGACTATGGATGTGTAATAATGAGTCCTTTTTAACAAACAGAAGTATTGTATCCCCTTAGACTATACATTTAGGGGCTCACACGGAAATAGATGTTCCAGCTGAGTAACCAGACCAAACCGCTTGCAAAGTACCCGGATTCTCAACCTTTTTACCTTCTAACTGCTACCTACCCTAAGCAGTCTGCAGATAGCCCCAGTGTGTGAGTGCAGGCTGGAGGACCGCAGAGCTGTTAGAAGAGCTGTACTGGATACACCCAGTGCCAGCAGGGCAGTGGCAGCTGACTCACGCTGTGGGCTCCTGGCCAGCTTGTCTCTGCATCCCAAGGCACATGTGCCTGGCCACAGTCTTTCCGTGCAGCGTGCCTAATGGTGTCCTGGCAAAAAGCCCACGATTCTAAGGAATGGGAAGAAAGAGCGAACCAAGATGAAAAACACTGAAAAGCCATCGAGAGTGTTTCTACAGTACTGAAGAGCAAAAAGATCTGAGGGTGACAATATTGCCTTATGGACTCAGAGGCAGTCAAAGAGTTTACATCAGCCCTGAAAAAATGTCGCTTCCTATTGAAGATGTCTCAAGTGATCTAAAGAGCAAGGCAAATAGTAGGATATAGAAATTATACAAGACTGTAGGAATTCTTCTAAAAATTTACAAAAATACCTTTCTGTAGACTATCCATTTTTAACTACTATTGCAATTGCTCTCAATAGGTATAATTATGTACTGAATAGATGTAACAGCCTAAAGAGAGCGCTGAAATCCAAAAAACCAGTATCACTTTCCATTAAATGCCTTTGGACTTCACTCAGCTCCTTCATGTTGCCCTTTGAGCAGTGTTTCCCAGGGAGAAGACATATGAGGTGTATACATATGTATCCTAGTATACCCTTCACTCTTCTCTGCCTGCTATTTCTAGCTGAAAATTGCAAGGAACAAAAGAGACTCCCTTTTCTCAGTGCTTACACTCCGAAATGTATGCATTGAGTCTCTTATGACACAGAGGGGGAATTTTTTGCATGCATCTGGCATTTTAGCCATGGACTGTGACATGTACCTCTGTCTGTCCTTAATTATTTATCTGTGATGGCTAACCTTTGGCAAAGCCATCAGCGCTACAGTTCAGCAAAAGCTGAAGAACATGTTTATTTTAAGGGTATTCATGGTCTCAAAGGACACATTGGGCATACAGGGTCAGGCACAGGAAGCAGAGTGAAATGTGGAACTACTGAACTAAAACACTGGGCTATTGGGCTGCAGTAGGACTGCAGGTATAACTAGGGTGAACAGAAGTCACTACAAATGCAACAGCATTTATTACATTTTCCCTATGTGATTTTTTAAAATGTTTTCTTCTTCCATAGTAAGGACGAAATCCTTTCTAAAAATTCTAGATCTATCATTTAAAGCTTAAATTCTTAACAAGCCATTTGAATGAGTAGTGATACCAAACAAAATGCAAATAAAACCCCAAGATTTAATAACCAAGGTGAGTAGAGGTCCCACAGACATTTGCACCGCATATGATCTGCTATCAGTGATTAGCTTTCCAGCCTAAAGATACACTGCTGCTTAGTAAGGAATCTTGCAAATATGATAAAGACCCAAACAGGAAAAGTTTGGGAAACTCTTAATAGAAACAGCAATATATAGCCAAATTCATCACGCTTTGTTCTGGAAGATGCTATTTTCTCTTTAGCCAGAAGTGAAGACAAACAAGATCAATCAACCATAGCAGGAATGCATTGGAAATGCCAGAGTGCTGATTCCCAGGATTAAATTTTACCACTGCCATTTTCTCCTCAGAGCCAGTTCCAAGCTTTGCCAAGTCTGAACCCAAAATCTGCTGCTTCATTTTCTTCCCTACATTCCTCTCTCATGTGTAGTCAGTGCCTAAAGAAATAAAATCCAGACCCCAGCACACAGGAACACAGAACACGAGAGCTATCAGAGGTGAACAACCATCACACAGCTTTATCTGTGAGCCTAACATAAAGCCAGCAAAGACAACTCATGGGCAGAATGCATCTGGGCTCTCTTGACTCTAGAAGCAGAGGAGCCAAACGATCACCATGCCGGGAGTCCCAAACACCACTTGGCTTGTAGGGACATTTTTCTCCTTCCTTCATGCTGTGCATGGGGTGAAAGGTGCAGCCCCACACCCAGGTTGCCTGTCTGAAGCGCTGCTGCTCCAGCAGATGGAGAATGCCCAGAGGAGTTCAAGAGCATCCTGGCAGTACCGCTGAGGTCAAAGCTTTGGAGTGGTCCTCACCCTCAGCCCAGCAAGTGGCATCATCCCAGATGCTCAAGCTCCTTCATTTTCCAGCAGCCTATGCCACTACTTCAGCTGAAGTGCAGTGACAACTTCTCTAAACACTGAAATGAGGGGGGGGGGAAGAAAAAAGACTCTAAACTCAACTTTTGCCATTTAAACACAATCTTTACCAGACCATACAGCTAGTCTGGAAAGTTTTCAAAATCTTCTGTTATGACATGAAGTGTCCAACTGTTAAATAAATGTTTAGAAATGCAATTTAAAGCTGGTAGAGATTCAGGTCTCCATGTCAGATAGATAAAGAGGGGCCTATATATCACTCTGAAAGAAGTCCTTATTCCTGCTCCAGTAGTTCAGGTTTTTAAATAAAGGTTTAGCATCATACAAAACTATGCAGAACGGTATCTAGCATTACGTCTTAGTAAATACAGCTTACCTATTTGTAGTTTGACCAAGAGAAACGTAGCATTCCCTTTGGCTCGTTCCAAATCTGTTTAAATTTCCTTTCCCATAATATCTACATGAGAAAATTTACCATCTGTCCTGGCCTCTACCAAAATGAAATTTAAATATTAAAGGGTCTTGATGGCCAGTATTTTGGACTTCTAACAAGCCTTAGTATTAAAAACACTAATTTAAGCTCTATTCATCATAGAGGCTAAAAAAAAAAAAAGGAAGCTCTTGGTGGCTAAGCATTTTGAATTTCCAACAGTACTGTTAATGAACTGCACACTTGAAGACCACTATTTCATGGCCAAAAAGATTTCTAATTGTTGCTACCCTGTGGTTTTTTACGTCATGCTCATCACTTGACAATCTAGAAATAGCAAAGATATCTCAGCAACTAAAATATCCCAGATCCCCAAGAGGTTAATGTTCCCAGTTAAAATTATCTCATGAGTAATTCTGAGGAATTTTATTTGAGAAAATTACAACTTGATGTCAGTATCTGAAGAAAAAAAGAGGCAAAATGATCATATTAGTCACTGGCTATGAGCAGTCATCCACCTGAACTAAAAGACAGGGCATTTCTAACAACTTTCCAAATGCATTCTTAACTTCTTGCCTGGTTTTGGAGACAATCTTGAGCCAGACTCAAGTATCAATTGGCTCCAAAGTTCCAGTTCAGTCCTGAAATACTAGCAAAGCCCACAGAGAACTACTGCATCACCTCCAGCATCTGAGGTAGCTGAAAGCCCTTGTTTTGCTGCTATTAGCACCCAGGACATCCTGCAAAAGACTGAAGCTCTGCACCCTCAGGGCAGGGGACTTCCTGGATATGACTTCAAGCCATTCATGGAATACATTTTTCTAATGATTTGGTTAAGTATCAGCTGAGACCTGTCTCTGTTGCACAGTGTAATTTCTTGGGGATGCTGTGTGCAGATGTATAGAAGTTTTATTGTGGGATGATCCAGACAGTCAGCTCTTGTCAAGTAATCTGCTGGCTGTTTATCCAGGCTGCAGACAACAGTCATGGTGGATCATGGTGGAGAGATGAACACTAAAGTATCTTCATGCAGAAGGGGGAAGATTAAATCATATGTTTGGGGCAATAGGGGAAGAATGAAAAGTAAGCACCATCCCACAATTTTAATAGAAATAAAAATTAGATAGAGATTCCAGAGTAGGCAAACGTGTTTTTGCAGGAAAGTAAATCAGTTGACTACATTTGATGTTTATTATTGCAAATAATTAATTGATCATAATAGATGGGGTCCCTTGAAACGCACAAAGCACGTGGAGACCTGGGAGCTGCTACCACAGGCGAAGAGACTGAATTTGTCATGTGTGCTACTGCCCTTTGACTTTAGGAAAGGGTAATTTCCATCTGACTTACCTGGCTTTCTGCAAAATAGTGAAGATTTTAAGAATTTCCTAAGCCTAAACATTTAAGTTTTTCTAATCTTTCATGGTACTCCTGAACCATCAGATCAGAAGACTCTCAGGCAGCTTGGCCTGCAAGCGGTGTGCTTTTCCCTGTGTCCAAGTACTGCACCTCAGAGATGTGAGCTCATGGGAGCTGAGATGCAAGACTGACAGTCTCTTTATAGAGTGTCCCTGTAAGCAAACCACTGTAAATCACCTCTGATAGTAGCTCAGCTTGCTCTAGGGCCCTCTCTGTACTTACACCTCCTTCTTGCACCCCAAGCAACAAGTCAGCTTATGACAGTCCTTAATGCCTATCACTTTCCTCCCAAAGGAGAAGCAGAGGGACTCAGATATAGACAGATGCAGGCTTTGGCTTAGAGCTGCCTTTTTGACCAGACTGTGTTGCTGTATACAGAGGCCATTTTGCAAAAGGTCGTTATGTTTTGGGTTTTGATTCCTCCTTGTGCCTCAGGAATACATCAGAAGATGCCTAACTGTGATGGGAGGACTCTGGGGTTCTGGAATGATAATTTGCATGAATCCAGTGTTTCTGGAAGCATACTTCTTTTAAATATTAATATTATTCAGCAGCATAGCAACTGGAGAGCAAAAGGGCAAAGAAACCTCACAAAAACATGTTTTTCTATGTTCAGGGCCATGTTCTCCTATAGGATTTGTTGCTATAAATTTTTAGGCCACAAAACAGACTTTATTTTGCAAGGAAGGCTGCAAGTTACCAAGAGAGTTAATTGGTTTACACTGTTTTAATAAGACCTCCTGGGAAACAAATACAATAGCGGAGAGCCAGCATCACATAATAAAATGCGGTTTATAGAGGATATTGCAACGTAAGATACAGCATGTCTAACTGGAAAGTATTTGCTGAACTTTCAGAGAACAATATCTAAATCTATTACGTTGGAAGGCTGGAAATGAGGCTATATGACCAAAGTAGTTAAAATATAAACAAGCTGATGATTTAGGTGGAAATGATCTGCCACAAGGGAGTCAAGTGTTTTATTGTGGGAAGGTCACACAGAGACCTTCCTTTTAGAGAGGGAAATAAAAGGATCCAATGAACAGTTTGCTACAAGCACTCGTGAAACCAACCTCGCTCCCCTTTTCCCTTGCCAACCACATGGTTTCCTGCAGGGAAGGCATAAGTAATGTCACAGGGAATTTACAGACCTGAACTTGGACACTATGGTGTTGGGTCTGTGACCAAGGTGAAATAGCAGAGTTTACCATATTTTTTGCTTGTAGGTTGCGAGGTTGAAATCCTTGGAGTCAGACCAAGTTACTGCCGTGAGTACTTCAGTGTCCCAACAGACAAAAACTTCGCAGATGCCATCAGCGACGCCCTCGAGTCTCTGTGGTACGTCACTAGATTTTTGCAGTGTGGGGTTTCCTCTCTCTAGGACAAGTATTTGGATTTACCATCAGGGAGATTTTCAGGATGGGCTTTCACGTAGGAAGACGGGGGCCGAGACTGGTTTAGGGAACCGTCATAGAAACTACACCATAACAGAAATGGGCCCTTACATCAAGAGTGGAGGGAAGGATGTGCTCCTCTGTTTCTGTATAGGCTGCAACAAGGAGGAGACATCCTGACTTACTACTTCTAATTTTAATTCATGAAATTGCTGTTTCAACCAACTTCAGGATGAGCCTGTGCATGTCGATTCACTGACCTGCAAGAAAAGGCTTTGAAATGCTTGTATTTAGAGAGGGAATTTGGAAATTCTGAAATTCAGCTCCAGTCACTTGTTTATGAGACTGATGCTTTGGCTTTTTCTTCATTCTAGAACATCTTGAGCAAAATATTTTTGGAGAGGGCATTCATTTTGTGCAAATATGAGCATAGAATAGAGTAGAATATAAGAGTTCAGTTGGAAGGGACCTACAACAACCATATAGTCCAACTGATGGGAATATATCTCTCAGACAACTCCTAGGAAATGCTATGTATGCTCCTACATATGCTCCATACCCAGCTTTCAAGTTCCATCGTCTCTCATCCAAACATTTACGAGAGACAATTCCACATAGGTTGTAAAGTCAGGGAAGATTGCACCACCACATGCAGAGCCAATGCCTTACCTTGGCTATAACTAAGTTCCTTCTTTTAAAACCTTGTTGGTTCCATTAATCAATCCTAGGAAACCCTTCTACTTTAATACTTGCAACTGCCATAGCAATTTGAATCTGAAAATTTTGTATTCAGATCCTGAGTGTTAATTGTTCTTGAAACAAAGGCTCCAAAATTATGAGAGCGCTGTTGGAGATGTTGCTCCCAGTTGCACACAGAGTCCTGCTGCACAGATGCTACAAATCAGTGTTTTTGCAGCATGGGCTTAGATAGAAGGTGTCTGAGACCATGTGAGTGGTTTTGTCCTAAAATTATTTAGCTTAGATTTAAAGAAAATTACCTGCGTGTGACATGAGGAAGTCATATGTGACATAGGAGGCTTTCTGGAGCTTTCGCAATGCTTTTAATTCAGTGAGTAAAAAAGGGAATGGAAGATGTAATATAGACATTGGCTCTGACTCGTGGTGGAAACCCAGAATTACTGTAGAAAGCTTTTTGGTCTGGTATCATTTTGTGATGGGTTAAGATATACTTGAAGCTTCCTGCCTGGTTTCTGTGAAGCACAGTGTATAAGGCTGCTCAGTGCTGGTTTTCAGCTCTGTAACTGTGAACATGGTTAAAAGTGAGGCACAAACTGTTAAAAGTTCCAGCCATTCAAGATGTTAGTTTGGGTAGCTGGAGAGTTTCAATAGCTAATTCATTCCAAGCCACAAGGCTGCCTGCTGCTGTCTGCAGTGGAAAAGGAAAGGGACACAAGAGTGTCGGTGGAACAACTTGCAAGAGGTGAAAGCAGATGATTTCTGGAAAAGTGCAAATCCCTGCCACCAAGATGTCTGCTATAAATAACAGCTACACTCTTCTGAAGTGCCCAAATCCTACAGATCAACCCAGTGCTGCGGAAGTCCTGTCTCTGGTGTCTGTTTACACACCATCCCTGGTGAATTTCTTCCCGGGTTCTTTTTCTTTAAACTAAGTGCCTTGTCTCCAACAAGGCAGGAAAGAGGAAAAAGGAATGATTTTAGATAAAATTAATAATCAAGTTTGGGTCTAAATACTGCAGGGACTTAAAGTAAGAAGAGAGAGTGGAGAATGAACAGATTAAAAATCTGGTGGGTTTTCCTTATTCTTTCTCTCATTCATCCTCTTCGTTTATTTATTTAAGATTTAGAAAGAAGAGTTCCATGCTGCTGGGCCAGTCCATAAGAAGTAAAGCCTCTGAAATGCTTTTATTGTAGGCATATTTGTTTAGCAGGATTTAGCATGTTGGAGTTGAAGAGTCTTGAGCTTGTCATCTATATCTTTTGCAAGTGCTTTTGACTTTTGAAGCTGTTCAAAGGCTGGCAAATGCAGTGTGTTTCCTTTCCACACCCCAGGTAATTGGAAAAGCCCATTAGGCTGAGACTGTCCTTAGCTATATGTGAGAAAACAGCCTGTGGCAAGGGCAGTCTGCTGCCTGGAGCAGTGCTGTGCTCAGTAGCCCTAATGGCAGGTATTAGTAATTAAAGAACTGCCCTTAGGCTCCCACCATTAGCAAATCTTGCAGGGACTCCAGGGTAGAGAGAGCTAGCCCTTTATTGTGGCATAGTGGCCTAGGGTCTGAGCAAAGGAACGCCCTGACGCATCTTCACTGAAGTAGAAAGTTTCATCAGTGCAAGTACCTACCTCATCAGGGAGCCACTGAGCTTCTCTTGCAACCAAAGGAAATCATCCTTCAGGAATATTCTCATCTCTTCAAACAGGTGCTTCAAGACCACTATTTAGACCAAAAATATTCTAAACAAAGTCAAGCATCTGTTTTTGGCAAGTGAAACTAAAACCTCCCTTGTATCTTTTCCACAACTGTAACTTAAGGGCTGTTGTAACCTCTCTACCTTCCTGGAGAGGTGTCATGAAGTCTGCATCGTACTTGCAAAGTGTGCTGATAGAATATAAAACACTTTTTGGTATTGCCATCAATGCCGTCCAACTTCTTCCAGCAATCTTTTCTTAGTCATTTATTTGGAAAGTTACTGTGGATGGAAGAAGACAGGACTGACACACAGGTAGAAAAACAGAATACTTCTCCCATGCAAGCCATGATAAGGGTTTTCTTAGAAAACTTAAAAGACCCTTTTTTTCCATAGAAAAACAGGCAAAAATGGAAACAAAGTCAAACTCCAGATGTGCTGTACCAAATCCTGCAAAATCCTAAGCATGCTGCATTACTGGAGCTTGTCCCATTGAAGTAATTAAATATTCTTCCTTTACAGCACTGAGCCCCCACTGAGAAATCTCAGCACAGCCTAAATGAGATCACTTGTTTTATGTAATAAATCTCTTTCTTAGCTTCTATCTTGATCAAAATGATCATTTACTTACAGGTGAGAAGACATAAATTAGTTTAAGTAGCTCATAATACAGGCACTGCAGCAGAAGAGAACTATTTCAGTAGGTTCAATGACTGTGTATGCAAGAAAGAAATTACAGGGTTAAAATTTAGAAAATAATTTATGCCTAATACAGATGGAAAGTAATGCTTAAAATGAAACTTGGCAGAGGGGAGGGCTGCTTCATTTAAATTATCTTAAAATCTTGAAGGGTGAGGAACAACACTATTTGGCAGGGCCAGCAGTGGAGAAATTCCCACCACAGCAGATATCTTCAGCTTCTCACAGGACTGCTCCTCTGAGGCTTTCTGCAAACTGAGAAATGCAAATGATAGACCCTGATTCATTCACTCAGTCCCTCACCTCTGATTTTGCCTCTTCTGTCCCACTCATTACACCAGACTACCCAGGTGTCTTTAATCAGAGACGCTGGACTAACAAGTCTTGTTGTAGGGATCTTGATATGGATGAGTGCAGGTGATACGGATGGCATGCTCTGCTATGTATTAAGTACAGCACAAAAATACTGGGTTTGAACTTCATGAGCATAGGTTTGTGATTTTATCCACACAACTTCTCTCAGGGACATTTACAGTGAACAGTAAAGTGGTCATGAAAATGAAATTAAGCACTGATGTGTGTGCTATCCCCACTAATTAGGCTGAGAGGAATCAGTGCAGAAAAGTGTGATCAGCTGAACTTGTACAATTCTGAGATTACCTTAGTTTCCCTTGCTCATGTTCCTGAATAAAAACCCCTTCTAAAATCTCATCCCAGTTCACACTGCTCAGTATTTTGTAAGGAAGAGCACATCCTGAGTTGACCTCTGTGGTTTGGAAGACCTCACACAGGAGAAAGCCAGAAGTGCCAAACTTTAATTAAAGCACATTTGACTGGTAATTCCCATAATCCTTTTAATAGGGGCATTCAGCACAGAAATCAGAATTTCTTTGTTATTAAAGGGAAAGCTGCCTTCCTAATTCAAAGAGGTTAGTAGAGGACTGCCAGGCCAGCCTGTGCTTGCACATGGCAGTTTCCACCTGCTGCCTCTGATGGGAGTCTCAGGCAAACTCAGGAGACTCTGGGTGTGACTAATGAGTCCAGTAGTGCAGTAGGTGGTAGGACATCACAGGCTGGAAGCAGAAAACGGGCTTTTGTGGCTCTAAATGCTGGTGAGGACAACAATGCCAGCAGCCAGGAGGTCTCCATGTGTGCCAGCCTTTCACTCCTTGCCCTCTCTCTCACACCCAGCAACGACAGCGCTGAGATGGCCGCGGTGTACTACGAGCGCATTGATGTGGAAGGCCACCACTATGGCCCTTTGTCCCAGCAGCGGAAGAACGCTTTGAAGGAAGTGGACAAAGCCTTGAGCAACATGATCTCACTCATCAAGGTGAGTAGCATTCAAAAACCCAGCTCCTGGGCTTTTAAAACTGGTCATTGTGGCACTGTCAAGAGCCTATTTAACACCTGTAACTGAATGCAGTGGCTGTAAATTTTTATTTCCTGAGAAACAGGCTACTGGGATCATGTGGAAGTCAAGGCACCATAACCCTGATTATTATTTTCATTGATAGCACTATAACCCTCCTGGTGGATTTACACCAGGTAGCCCCAGGAAGCCATAAACCAGTACACGTATTGCTCTGTTTATGACTTTTGTTGCCAGCCGAACTTTATTGTAGGCAAAGGAATCAAAAGCATGTGTTTCCTAAGGTTTGTGGAATCAGACAATTGACTTTTATAGTGGTTTTTACGACAGTATTCAGAACTCTGTACTTTAAACTTGGTTTTAAAAAAGCATTATCTAAATGATTTTGCAGCAAGAACATCTTTTGGGTAAATGGCAATTCTGTGAATATTTCTGACAATGATAAATGCATGTTGGAGTTTTTATATGTTTCAGAGAAGAGAGGAATGTGTATCTTCCATTTCACTGAATATTAAAAGCTAAGTGCTTTGTAATGCTAAGTGCTCATGTTTAGGAGGGAAAGAGAGAAATACCCCTTCCACAAGTGGTATCATGGCAAAATTGCTGAGTGGACTTCTTTTGGAAAACCTCTGGTGCTAACCTCTCAGACTCTTCCAGAGAAGCAAGTAAAAGTGGATGTCCACCATTATGGGTGGTGGCAAAGCACATTGCAGGACATTTGTGGATGTGATCCTTCCAGCCAACTTCCACAGAACTGGTGAAGGTCACATGGTGATTTAAATTATCCAGCAGGCGTAGACAGTGCAGAGCTCTTACATGGCCCTAAAAGTTGTCGTGCACTTGCTTCACAGAGCAAAGGCCTTCAGAATGATATCAACGTCCTCCTCTTCTCTGATCATGGGATGACAGACATCTCTTGGGCAGATAAAGTGATTGAGCTGAAAAACTATATCAACATGAGCGATACCATACAAATGAAGGACCGAGGTCCTGTTGTGAGCCTCTGGCCAACTCCTGAGAAGCATGCAGAGGTGAGTACAGCCTAGCTTTACCTCTTAGTTTTGTGTTTTTTCAGTTTTTATGCCAGTTGTGTCTTCTGTTTTCTCATAACATCCAAATACTGCTCTCAGAGATGTGTGCAAATATCAGCTCTTATCAGGAGTCAGACTTGGATTCTGTGACACCCTTGTGATGCTGGTTTCCGAAGGAAAGTCACACCAGGCAAATTGAAAAGCATGAACTTCCACTGTTATATGGCAAGGACACATGCTTTTAAACCCCATCCATATTAGCTTCTGATAAATAGCTAAAAGATTTTAGCTCAAAATGCACTTCTAGGATTTTACATATATTAGTCAATTTATTGACACTCTAGCTGGAATTTTCAAATTATCTGGAGCAGGTTCAGGCACTCATATTCCAGTAAACTCCCACAGAGAAATCAACTCCATTAGACCAGAACTGCAAAATACAATTTTTCAAAATATTTTCCTTTGAGGAATTTTTGATGAAGCATGTTGGATTGGGTCAACCATAAAAACTCAATGCTAGAAATGCTGGATTTTGAGGGAAAAATTAAAACCGTAGAGAAAAAATTTGAAAATCACTTGAGAAGAATGAAAATATAGTATCTCTGACTAATAGACTAGTACATCATAGTCTAACCAGAAACCAATGCATGAGAAGTCATTACTGCTGTCCTCAGAATACAGATGAGTGGATGTACAAAATGGGCAAGCCTTTCCCTAGGCAAATAATTTTGGTTTCTACATTATAATTTATCCAGGTACAGTATATTGTAGCCTGTGCAATTTTTTAAAAGAGAATATTTGTTGATCTTTGCACCCAAACTGTCTCTTCAGGAATTGTGTATCTGATATTGTGAACATTTCAAATTAGTGCCAGAACTGAAGGTTGTCTTAGAGGCATGCATGAGCAATTCACTGGCAAGTGCATCACAGGAGATCCCAGCATTGATACGCTTAACCCAGAGCTCCCTGTTTTTGTGGGCCAGACTTTCAAACAAGGGCAAGTTGCAACTTCACACAGTAATGGGGTTTCACCTGACAAAGCTCTTCAGCACATGCTTCTCTCTCATTAAACAGCCTAATATTCCTAAGGAGAATAAAATACAATGCCTTATACTATGGTTTTATTTCTTTCCTTCATTTCTTTTTAGGATTTCTTACTGGAAGATTGCTTTTTAAGCAAAATAAAGTTGATTTTCAGTTTCTCAATAGCTAGATTTTCTATTTCTAATTAAAGAGTTATGTTTATGAGTTGGAGTGTATTATAACATAATGGTTATAATCTCTAAGAATTACCCCATTTCAAAGCACCAGAAGTACTCTCTAGCCCCAGCCATGGTGGGAGGAATTGTGCTATCACACCCTGGTGCTGTCCTTGTGGTCACTGCACATCAGTGCACATATCTGGCATACATATACACAAAAGGGTGACTCAGCTGAAAGGCTAGTGAAGAACCTTTCATTCTTTGAAGAACTGAGCTATTTATTCCTGAAGATTATTTATATCTAACTTGTTAAACAACAATACAGAGTCTGAGGACTCCAGTAGCTGCCTTCTTTATGGCATATGAACATCTTTTTCAGGCATTTAAAATATTTTTTCTGAATAATTTGGGGTGTAATGAGATTTGTGTGATTATATTCCAGACAGTATGATTAATATTAATAAACCACTTGCATGGCATTGTGCAGATTCAAAGCTGCAGGCTTTGGCTAATTAATCTCACATCAGATAACTAACAAAGCAGATAACTGAGCACTATCAATCCCTTGATAGTGATTGACTGGGTAAGTGAAAGAAACACAGGTAAGGTGACATTAATTCTCCACTCAAGAGCACAAACAGGGAATGAGTGGCAGAGGCTGAAGATGATATCGCTCTTCCATATCTGTACACAGTCCACATGGTGCCTTTGAGTATCTCACACTTCACTTACTGCCTCCTGAGAAGGTGTGGTTTCTCCTGCTCTGTTTCTGTAGGCTGGTATACATTTGTGAATGTGTGTATTATAAATACACATAATACACGAATTCACACATTCCTACGTGTTTATGATCCAAGTTTTCAGAATCTCCTAAACCACATAAGCAGGTTTTGTCCAGCCATGATCTTTGGACAGGCAGAGTCCTGGTTTGAATGTGCTGATGATTAGCCATTTTGCAAATTCAGGTGTTTCCATGTACCCATTGGGTGTATTTATGATCTTTACAGCCATATGGAGTCCTCACATTTGTTTTCTTTGCAGATATATCAAAAATTGAAAGCTGTGGAACACATGGATGTTTATAATATACAGGATATTCCAAACAGGTTTTTCTACAAAAAAGGAAAATTTGTGTCTCCACTAACTCTCGTGGCTGAAGAAGGATGGTTCATAGTAGAGGTAAAGTCCAGAAGCAAAATACTTAGACAGGAGTGTGAAAAGTGCAATATATTGCTGATCATTGAGTTAAAGTCAATGGGCTGGCTATAAAACTAATGTCAAATATTGCTGTGTGTTTAAAAGAACTTAAAGGTATTGCAGCTATCCTAAAGGCAGACAGTTAAATAGTCAAGATACCGCTTTCTTCTCTGTTGTCATAAAGCAAGAGTAGTTCTTGTATTTCACATTCCAGTTTTGTTGCCTTACTCTTCTTTCCCCTGACATCTACCTTCATTTAAGGCACAAAAAGAGTGTTTCCATTTCAAGTCCTTACTATCCCCCCATTCAGCAGTACCTTGTGGCAACTTTTGCTTCTGCCTGGCTTTCCTCCACCAGACTGTCCTAAAAACACCCCGTTTCTCCTAAGCCCTCCAGTCTCAAAAGGCTCAGACTGGGGATTTACTCCTCAGAGATGCCCAGTGCACACACTGAAAATCTGGGAACTTGTTAAGCAGAGAACCCACACATGAAGAGATTTTTCATACTAACTTATTTTCTTACTATAAATTCTTGTTACTTTGTGGTTGTGTCACTACTGGGCAGCTCCACATTACAGATACTAATTGCAGCTCAGCACATCTCAGAGGGTGAGGCAACTGCATATCTTCTAAGGAGGTAAACTGAGGAGTGCTATTAAGTGATTTGCCCAAGGCCATACCTGAATCAGTAAGTTGGCAACAGAACCAAGGAGTCCTGGGTTTCTTTCATGTCCCAGCATAGTCTGTGCACATCATTGCCTTGCAGGTTATTCTAACTCAGCTGAGCATCTTCTTTCATGGCCTTCAGAGCTACTGCTCACCAAGCTTTGCTCAGGACAGTCCACACTACCACATTTCTCACTAGCCAGCCTGAATTTAGCATAATAGTTTCTACAGCTGAATAAAAATGCACCTCTAAAAAAACCTGATGGCTTTTGAGTAGAGATGGGTGAGTACCACATTTCTGATTTTAAAAAAAGGTATAAAAAGCCAGAGTTAAGATTTAGACAGGTAAAGTAGGAACCTGAAACATTTTTTCCAAACTTATTTTTAAAAATTACAACTAAACTCTTTTGTACAAAAGTTCAAAAGAGAACATTTTAACATATTCTGTAGAAAATAAAAAAGCACTTTAAAAATCATTGAAACTCTGACAAACCTTAATAACAGTGCAGCAAACACTGCTGCTATGATAATTATTTCTGTCTCTCTGCCCATTCCTTCCCATTGTTTCTGATTTTCAAGAATGTCCGCTCATTAATGCTGTCAGGTTTTCCTTCTCTTCGGTACATTTTCATTATCTGTGAATGGGATATGAAAATGAAAGTTTCCTGTCATATTTTTAAAGCAATAATTGAGCCTTCTATTATACTTCCTGCCCAAACCACTTAAGAGAGGATGTGCAGCTCTTCCCTGTCATGCTCCCGGAGTTTTTTAACTCTCTGTTGGCTAGTGGACAGCTAAAAGCTGTTTGAAAAAGGGGATTTTGTTGTTGTTGGTTTTTGAAAGAGACAAAGGGAGTGTATCTGAAAAGTTGTTTTCCTCATCAAGGATCATAGGAACTGAAGCCCATCTACATTTTGGTTAAAGCAGGATGAGGAGGGATTTCACACTGTATCAAAGCTGATCTGCTCATATTACCTTGTTCCCTTCACACAAGTGAGCGGTCCCCATCCTTGGAGCATAAGATCCCCCAGCTGCTCTCCTGTGTGCAACAATGGTGCTAGCCCTCAGGGCTGCATGCTCACTCTGAACCCATCCCAGTGTACTTTCCAAACATTTAGAGATCAATTGCAGCATATTTTCTAAACATGCACATGCAGGGAAAAGTCCATTGTCCGCAGTCCCAGAGATGCCTGTTTCATCTTTGAGGAGCATCACTAGCCCAGGCTTAGTCTGAGTATGAAAAATTATGTCTTGGCTGAGTTCTCCATGCCATTTGGACTTGTCAGGCAGGCACATTAGTGTGGTGCCATTGTCCTCGCCCCAAAGAAGCCCCAGGAGTTTGTGAGGTTTGCTGTAAGGCAGAGCCTGATGCTCCAGAAGGGCAGTGCTGGGATGCTTGCACAGCCCTGTCCCTCAAGCTACTGCTGTTAGTGGCTCCATTTCATGATCTCTCACTTCAGCTGCAGTTATGAAAGTCAGTAGTGTGTTTTCTGACTCAACTGCCACCAAAAATGATGGAAATGACTGTGTCTTTGCACATTCTGTTGTGAGTAGGTGTCTCCTGGTGTCTGGGTGGGTTATGGAAAGCACACTACCTCCTTCTGCATTTGGTATTTCTGGAGAAGCAACTGTGTCCAGGACATCTGCCAGGACCATGGAGGGGTGTAGGTATGGCAATGTCATGATGCTGCCGAAGAACCAGTGCAAATTTAATGTGACTTCACTTGCCTGAAGCTGATGCTGGCAAATGCTGTGCAGGTTGCCTGATGATGAGCAACACAATCCCCATGAATCGCAGGAGGCTACAGCATAAAGAGGTGCTATGGTAGGAAGAGGAGAAGGAGTCTGTTTTCTCCTTGGCTTGCTCTGAGCACTGTCAGGGAAATAGATAGGGACAGGAAATGAAATTTGTTAGCTAAAATAGTTTAATTTAATCTGGAACAGATTACCCAGAGAAGCTGTGGAATTGCTCTCACTGGAGATGTTCAAGAACTGTCTGGATCCAATCCTGTGCAATGTGATCTAGGACAACCCTGCTTGAGCAGGGAGGTTGGACCAGATGATCCACTGTGATCTCTTCCAACTTGACCCATTCTGTAGTATTCTGGAATTAATCTGGTACATCTGCTGAGTATTACATATGAAGAAACAGGGGGCTCCCCCAGAAAATAGTTGGAAGAGCTACAGTCTTAGTCATCATTACTGCTGTTCTCAGTGCACAGTCAATTTTCTTTCTTAAGGAAGAAGACAAAAATCAGACAAAATAAATGTTTATAAAAGGAAGGAGATCCTCAGTTAATCTGCTTCACCCTCTGCAGGAGTTGCGGCACCACTTGCCCGAAGTGGGAATGTGGGAAACTCTTTTGGGGCATCTTTTGTGCTTCTGTGCCCGAGTGTGAAGCCCAGACCTGGACACTCTAGAGGACTGTGCAGCTCCTTCTCTGTAATTATCAGAGAAATTAATGTCATAGGTCTGATGAACTGTCAGTTGATGTTCTTTGTTTAAGTGAAATTCCTGCCACAGTTTTGGGGTAATGTGGAGTGCCATATCTGCTGCTACCCCTAAGGAGCATGGGACAGGAGAAACTCATGGACAGGTTGGGCCAGCATTTTGATCAGCCCCTAGGGACTGCTGCTCTGACAGATATGGCACTGTTGTAAGAGCTGTTAATACAAAGCAGGAGAAAGTAAGGAAGGAATTTAAAAGTACATCTTAAGTGCAATATGCGCAAGGAAGAACAAGATTTATAATGACAAATTAGTAAAGCATGGATTCCAAGGAAATAAAACAGAGTCTAGGCCACAGAGAGTGGGACTGCCTTAGATCAGAGCCAGTGTTCCCTGGAACAAACATCATTGCTTTAATAGGAAAACAAGTAGGGAGAAGAAATAATAATTAGAAAATATATAGTAGGGGTGATATTTGTGTTGTTAGGCTGACTAGTCAAATGGAGCAAAAATGACTTATTTTTCTAAGGTGTCAATGGCATGTGGGGCAGAACAACACCCCAGCAAACTCACGGAAGTGCATGGCGCTGGGTGGGAGAGCAGTGCTGCAGGCACGGGGAGAGGGACAGCACCTTGCTTACACGTGTCACATACAACTGTGGTACTTTGTGCTTGTGGTAGAAATCTACATGAGTTGTCCTCCTCTCCCAGCTGGGAAGTTACTCAGTGTCTCAGTTACTCACTGAGACAGCAAAGCCAGGGGTCACCCCCCCAGGGATGAGCTCCTGTGCGGGTAACAGCACAGTGTGGGGGCCTGATGGGGTGGTGGTACAGCACATGGATACAGCATGGCACCCCACAGCGCCTGCCCAGCAGGCAGGCACTAACCACACTCTGCTGTTGTCACCCAGAGCAGGGACAAGCTGCCCTACTGGGAGAATGGGACGGGGAGGAAGGAGGCCTGGCAGAATGGCTGGCATGGCTACGACAATGAGCTCATGGACATGAGAGGCTTCTTCCTCGCATATGGACCAGGTACAGTGCCACCATCCCTGGCATTACACTTCCCCTACACCCCCACGGTCCTCACCCCTGCATCCCTGCAGCCCCTAGCACATCAGGACCCCAATGTAGCACTCTGCAACACCTAAAAATTACAAATAGATGGCAGGATTTCCTCACTATGAAAGGTTTGTTGCGCTGCATCTATTTTATAGCTGAAGAAACAGGGCAGAGAGATGTGAAGGGATTTGGTCAGCCTTTCTCTGATGTCCCACTGCAGTTATTATCTCTTTGCCCTGTTTTCCTAAATTTTGGCCTAAACTTTCAATTCTATTTGAAACACATGAATCCTGTTTTTGTTGGGGGATTCAGACTCGCTACTGCAGGGCACTTTCTTTGGCAAGGCTGCAGCATACCTCACCCATCTGTCTAATGGGCAGACACAAAACTCCTGGTTTCCACTTCATCCGACCCTTTAAACGGGCCAGAGCACTAGGCTGCAAATGCAGACAGGAGTGAAAGCAGAATGTGCAATACAATTACGTCAGGCTATTAAATCTACCAAGCACACACAGTAAAGTAGCTCTCGTACTTAAAAATTCAGGGCTTTTTTTAGTTTTTAGAATAAAATTGGTGTAGAAGTAAAAGTAATTAATAAAATTGTTTAAAATGTTTTTGCTGAGCTATGTTGTAAATTGTGTAGCATGCCACACCCCAGCCTGGTGGGTAAGTCCCAGGAAAGGGAAAGGAGCCCTTGCCCCACAGCACCCCACATTCCAGAGGCTGAGCCCCAAGCTGCATGATGCCAGCTCTTCTCTTTTGCGTGCAGATTTCCGATCCAACTACCGAGCGCCTCCCATCAGATCCGTGGATGTTTACAACATCATGTGCAGCCTGGCAGGAGTACAGCCACTGCCCAACAATGGCTCCTGGTCCAGGGTGGAGTGCATGCTCCGAAACACAGCCCCCTTGGCACCACTCCCCCCGTGCAGCAGCTGTGTCCTGGCACTAGCTCTGCTCTCCCTGTTCGCCAGGCAGATCTCCTTACTGTGATCCCTGAACAATGTCAGTCAGTGTCACCAGCAACTCCATCCTTCTCTGACTGTTTTTTTAAAGTTCTTCATTTGAATAATAGCTTCATTAATAGAGTGCTGTCCCCCACTCCTCCATTGTGCTCCACCAGGCATGAATCTGACCCACCATGCATTTACAATGGTTTTAACATGAAGCCAGGTTTTGTGCTGCTCCAAACACAGCCAGGGACAATGGTGTCACTCACCTACATTTACAGCACTGGCAGTGAGAGCAGAATCCTGGCTATCCACAATGTTTTCTGGTGGGTGCACATAGAGATCTCTGAGCATCAAACACGTCATCCCAGCATCTTTCACTGAGGAGCTCACCCTGGCTCCCCATACTGAGAAGTTCAGGAGTGGAGACCAACCTCTTTGCATTTAGCTGGGTTCATCCTGATTCACCCCTTCATCTCCAGCTCCATCAGCAGCAGAGCTCCATCTTCTCCTTACAGTGCCCGCCAAGCCCTGTCTATACTGACCCAGTCTTCAAAGAGCCTAGAGCTTTGCTGAGTGACCATAATGCCCAGAGAGGTGGGTCAGCAGGAGAGCAGTGAGAGCATCCTACTTCTCTCAGCCTTTCCTTCTTCATTTTCACCAACATGAGTACTCGCTCTGCCCATTTCCAAGGCCAGGCTTTCCTCATGGACCACAGCAGTGGGGAGGGCTGGGAAAGGGGAGAGTGACAGAAACCCTCCACTTCAAAGCCCATGGGAAAATGAATAGACATCTGGACATAACAAGGGTCAGGAGAACACAGGATGAGCAAGCCTGGCATTTACCAGCCTCTCTATTTTTCCTGGTGAAGATAATATCATCTGATCACGTTTTGATGTTTTATACCCAATTGCATTTCTAAAGGTTTTTCAACACTTACTGTTCTTCTACCAGCTCTTGCTCTCTATACCTCTGCCTGGTGACCAGCATATTTCCCTTTGTTCTGCAGCAGGGAGAGAGGTCTACACTGATAGATCTCCCACTCTCCCAGCTAATCCTAGTGATTATTTCCACCATGGGCTATCAAGCACAAGCAAAGTTGTAACAGCAAAGTTAAATTAAACAGCAGGAGAGGATAGAGCTGTTGCCGGAGATGCCTTTGGGAGCGCGCGGCGCTTTATCTGTTATACCTCTGAACCAGGAGCTTTCAGCAACAAACTGCCTTTGGAAGGACTGAGGTCCCTCCCCATGTGAAACAAACGTCCAGGACTTACTACTCTTCTGGATCCAGAGTGAAGCACGATCCTGGTATGTGTGGTACAGTGCATTTAAGGGTGAATGATTATACTGTGGAGAAAAAAAAAACAAACACCAAATTAAACTTGACAAAAGACTTCTGTAATAGCTGTAAAGATTTATGTAATGTGTTTTTAAAGCTCAAGTGAACCATCAAATCAATTGGGAAAAAAATGGAAAAAATCAGTCTTTGTTATTAGACTGTTGAGTATAAAAGGCAATGTAATGCTTTCGAAGCATTTGCAGTAGCTGTAAAACAAGCACCTATTGTTCAGAGTTGCCTGTTGCTTTTTAATGGACCAGGCTCAATGAAATCACTGGAGCACATTTTTAAAGAAAAAAAAACCCAGCAACAACAACAAAAAACCAGCATACCAAGATAACCAAATTACCAAGTTTTGTCTGAAAATCAACAGGATGGATGCCATCAGTGCCTGCTAACCCCTCCACAACCTGCCATTTTAAGTCTTACCAGCAAGCAGAACCCAAGGTCTTCTTACAGAAGAAATGTTTCTAAAGGTACAAGGGTATATTCGGCTCCTCAGTCATACAAACAGAAATTGAAAATAACAAATTGGGTCCCTTGAGTTGTTCGACAGATGGGCCATGACACACAAAACCAACACTGATCCTTGTACTTTGTGTAATTCATTTTTGTCAGTGTCCACATGCAAATACTGAAGGGCAAATCCAATTGCAATATGATTTGTTTGACCTTAATGCAAGCATTGTGTGTATGGTAAATGATACTTGGTCTGTAAAAGGAAAATTGGATGGCAGACCTTCAAGAAGCTCACTAGCTTCAGGAGAACTACAGCTCATTATTTTTGAAAAGTGCATCTTTCTTCCTCTGAAATGTCATACCTCTGAATCAGTTCACATTCTCATTCAAAAATCAAGTGTCTTAACTCTCGCTTATTTTTCTGTATACTATGCAATGGAGGTGGGTGTATTTTAAAACCTATTTCTGAATGATGTTTTTATACAATGACTGATTGTGAATGAGTGAATAATTCTAAAAATGGTGTTAGAAAAAGTACTTCTTTGTAAATACTGTAAGATTTTTGAAGAAAAAAACAGCCCAAAACCTTCCCTTCAACACTTTGCCTTTCTTGTCTAATTGCTGCATCAAAGTGTGATAAACAGTGTTTGAAGCTTGTGCTGATTAATTATCAGAAAGACGAATGATAACATTGTTTAGAAATGGAAAAGTTGTCAGCATGTAAATGAAGGACATTAAATGCATCACACGAGATGATGTAGCTTGTATATGCAATCCTTCTTTCCAGATGTATTTCATTGTTTCACCTTTTGAACAGCCATTCAGGAACATGTCATTCCCACTAGGCAATGGACATGACAAAACATTTTGCATTTTTAAGAAGAGAGGTGAGGCTTGGATGCTCCCTCCAGACCCACTTCTCTAAGCCCACTGTGTCACCATCACATCAGCTGCTTGCACAGAAACTAAGAGCATTATCACTGGTATGAGAGTGCACTAGGTTCAGGCTTTCCAGAGCCCTCCGTTCCCAGTGGGAGATGGTCAACAAGACCTCAAAAACCAACACTACTGGCCTCAGGGACAAGGAGGCCCTACTCCACTCTAAGTGCCACAAACCAACAATGTCCATGGAAGAGACTGATTTAATAGAAAAAGTCTCCAAGCCTACTCAGAAGAATTTATCTTCTTTTCCTTATATTAACTGACCATAGAGCAGGGAGTGGATGATGGAGGAGGAGCAGTGTGGATATGCCAATGAGCCCTTTGATTCACAGCAGGACTCCCTCTGAACCAGTAGCACTGCCAGGGTCTGATGTAGATGTTCCCCTGACGTTCCATGAACATGGGTCCTCAGAAAAGGAAGGTGCTGAGGGACTGCCTGCACAGGAATAAGTCTCAGTCAGCTCCCCATAACAGTGCCAAAAATGGCAGTTTCACAGCTAAGCAAGCTGAGCCCTTTTTATCAGTGACCTTGGTGGCCATGCAAATGGTACGGCTGGCTGAGTCAGCGGATGAGCCCTCCAGCATCCCTCCGGATGCAGCCTGCATTGCCTGCACAGACTGCAGCCTCGTGGAGACACTTTCTCATCAGCCCAGACACCGGCCTGCACCCTCCACAAGTACAGAGACTTCGCAAATAAGGGGTGAGTGAGAAGATTTTGCGGTGCTGGTCATCTTCCTTGTCTCCTGACTAATACATCACAATATATCACAGAATGGCAGAGTATTCTGTGTTGGAAGGGACCCACAAGGATCGTCAAATCCAGCTCCTGGCCCTTCACAGGACCATCCCCAAGAGTCACACCATGTGCCCAAGAATATTGTCCAAACGCTTCTTGAACTCTGTCAGGCTTGGTGCTGTGGCATCTGTCAGATGTTAAACCACACACCTCAGAGGGAGGCGCAGACCAAATAAGCTCTGGCCACTCGGAAGTGAAAGGCACTGGAAAAGCTCCATGTAACATTTCCTTACCTTCATTTCCCTGTAGGGCTGTAGCAGAGAGGGCAGGTCACAGCAAATCCAACAGGAATTTTTTAAGAAAACATGGCCTAATGAACAGGAAGGTTTGAAACCCTGCATTTTAGAATAAGAAGTCTTCAACAGCTGTTTTAAAAGGCAACTTTCACATACACAGAAAAACATTTTTTGTGTAAGTATTGAAACACATCTAAGTTAGGGGAAGGTTCAAAAATAAGAACATTTCAGAATTACAGTTGACTGGACACAGTAATTCTCAAGCGTCATAGAGATGGATTTTATGGATTATATGGACCATATGGATTATTCTGATGTTTCAAATACATGGAAATTGCTATGGACCTAAAAGGCAGTATGACGTTATCCCAAATCTGTATCAATTACAGCAGTTCAGCTCTGCCAGCCCAGTTTCATCAGGAAACCACTAGGAGCGGCCAGGCAGCCTGCCGTGACTCTCCCTGGCCCAGCGAGGTGCCTGCCCGGGATGCGGGAATGCCTTGCTGCAGCCGCACCACCGCACGGAGGCTGCTGCATCTCTGCTGCCCTCCGCCGGACCCGCTCCAGGAGCTCCCCGTCTCTCTTGTACTGATGAGCACAGGACGGGACACAGATTTTCCTACACGCCACTTCTCTCCCTCGCTGGCCCGTTTTTGTCGAGGACGGCCCGCAGGGCGGAGGCGGCGAGGCCGCAGCGGCTCCGGGCCGGCGGGGGCGCGGGAG
>VWPU01019110.1:0-142475 GCA_013398955.1 Callaeas wilsoni
CCGCACCATCTTCGAGGCGCCGCCGCCGCCGGAGCCCCCGCACCGCTTCGGGCCGGCGGCGGCGGGAGCGTGGTGCGACCTGTGCTGCCGCTTCGTCCTCTCGCGGGGCCTGCGCTGCGCCGGTGAGCGGCTCCGGCGGGGAGCGGGGCCGGGAGCGGCGGGGCCGGGGGGACGGGAGACCCTCACAAAACCGAGGGGCGCGAGGCCAGGTCGGGCGTCTCCCGATCCGCGCCAGGAAAGGCGCTCCTCGCCCAGCCCCGACGGGAGCCAAGGTTTCGCCATGTGAAGCTTTGGAGCACGACGGCTGCCGGGCGGGAGCTGAATAGCCGGGACAACGGCCTGGCACGGGGGTGGACACAGTGTGATCCAGGTAAAAGTGCTCCGTCCTCACCCGACAGGAAGGTAACGCGTGTCACAGGGTGGGGAGTGCTGCTCTGAGGAGTTCGGGTGTGCTCCCAGCCCAGCCAAAACCATGCGCTCTGCTCCCTGGCAGTCAAGTCAAGCCCAAAGCAAGGCTGCGTTAGTGTGTCACATGTGCCATGTACACAGCACGTACGTGTCTTTTCGCTCTCGGGGCTCTGGTTCATAGGCAGAGGTGCGTTTTCCTTTTCCTGCACAGAAAGCCACTTTCCTTCTTTGCACTCCTTTCATTACCGCTGCCACGCTCTGAAATACAGTGATTTCATTCACCTCCTAGCTCCTGTCCTTTACAGTAGGACAACAGACATAATTTAGTGCTGGTGAAAAGTCCTCTTTTGCCATCCCTTGATTGATTGAAAAGGCTCTGGCCACATTGTTTGGCTTCATGGTAACCTCGAGGGTGATTTCGGCATGGGACTCCATGGGCGTGTTCACTCGGCTGGCTGTTCCTCACCCACGGCCCCAGTGCTGCTGCACTTTCTGGGACAATCTAGTGCTATCCCTAGCGGTGTGACGTGTTCAGGTGTGTGGTTTGCTTTTGATTTACATCACTGAGCCTTCAAACACACAGCTGGTGTTTGAAACATAAGGTGGGAAACACAGGTCAATCTTCTTTTTTTTTTCTATCTTAAGGGGATGTAATAACCTCATACTGTCCTCTGCTGATAAATATAATTTATGTTATGACACACCGCTCTCACCGTTACACTCACTTTCAGTAGCTCTATTTTTAGAGTTACTCTTGGAATGGAAATACTTTGGCTGTGAAAATAAAATACTTTTTATTTATCATTTGCATTAGTGCACTGTTTGTTCTGACAGAATGTGTAGTGCACTGATGTGAAAATAGACCTTAGAAATAATATTTCTTTTAATGATCAAATGCTCCATGACAAGAACTTCAAGTGTCACATTGGATTATGTATCTTCCAGCAACATTTTCTCGGAACAATTACAGCTTACAGTGCTTTTCCTTCTCCTCCATGACAAGCTCCATTTTTGTGAGGCATAGTACTTCAAGCTGCTCTCTGAAATTGCTGTTTAAGTAGCAGAGGAAACATTCAACTTTTATGATCTAGCATGAATATAATATTTAGAAGCTGTAAAGTGGTATGGAGATGAAAGGAAACACCAACTAAAGCGCTCAGGCATTGCTGTGAGAACCTCTGTTCTTGCCCACTTGGCAGGCACAACCGGTGAGCCAGACTGGTGAACAGATCTGGCTGATAAATTGTCTGAGGGCAGCAAAAGTAGGGACTGGTCAGCACAGCTCAGAGACCTGAAGGAGCATGTGACCGGCAGCCCTCCTGGCTCAGAGTCGCTAAATCCACTCTGGACAAAGGACAGCCTACGCCCAGAGTCACAGGCTCTTCTGAGAGCGAGTGAATACAGGAGAGAAAGATGTCCCCTGCTTTGGGAAGGCAGCAGACACGGCTGTGCTCAGCATCTAAAGTGTGACTAGACTGGCCTTGGAAGCTGAATCGGATGCATCCAGGACTACAGTTGAATTTGTGGCCTCTGTGGTAGCCTCTGTGAAAATGCCATGGTCTCCTTTGGGTACCCCTTGCAAAGCAGAGATTACAACAGAGGTTAGAAGTATCTTTCAAAGCTTTTAATCTGCCTGGCAAAGTGTGACAGTGCTGAAAGTTTCCCAAATAAACCTGTGTTTTCCAGAAGCCACTTTATGTCATCTAAAAAGCAAAACACAACAGCATCTTCCAGATGGGCGACTGCTAATAAAGAGGGAGCTACGAACTAAATTCTCATGATTCTGAGCCACAAAGACATAAATGCTATATTTATTTAAATGACCCTATCTGAGTATTGGTGGAAGTCAGTTCTCACCAGATCATTGCCATCAGACATGATCAAAGTCAGAAGTGGTAAATGTGGTGACAAGGATAAAAAGGCACAAGAAATTTCCTCTGGGATAGGGAAGCAGTCAAAGGGCACATCAAAGGAGTAATTTAAAGGTATTTAGATAGAGACTTTTTTCTGAAAGAAAAGTCTTTGACTTCTCTGTGGGAATGGGGATTTCTTTGAGCATCTCTGTCCTGCCTTCCCCATAGTGTATAGGAAAAATTCCTGAGCTGAGCTTCAGTAGAGGTTAGACTTTACTCTTACCATTTTTCAGTGGATCTGTGGTTGTCTTAAGGTTTTTGTACACTCCTTGGTGCACATCACAAAGTGAGGTGGAATCCCTGAACTACCAAGGAAAGGTCTTTCTGCCTTTTGTGAGACTTTTGTTTGGAATTCACAAGTTTTCAGGCTTCTGATAAAAATTTAAAAAATATTTTCATGTAATTCAGGGAAGAGAGATCAGAACAGAAAAAAAAAGTCAGGATTAATGATTGTCTGTTTCAATGCAGTGCACAAGGTGCACATTATTCAAGCAACTTACTTCTTGAAAAGAAGTAAGGCAATGGTGATATTCCTGGACCCCAGCCCAGGAAGAAAGCCAAGTGTAATAAAATACCTCTGAAAAGGATACTTTGCAGTATCTGACTTCTTGCTATTTGGATTCCTTTTCAAGAGAGGCTTAATTTGTTTAGCAGTCCAGGTTTGCTCTGCTATTCACCTTTTCGCCCTTTATTATTTGGGGTAAAAACCTGGTGCAGATGCAGAATTCCATTGCCTGGCCTGACTTCTCTACATGAAGTTGTTTGAAACAGAAGCAGTTTGGATTATTCCAGTTTATATAATGGAGTGGTGTACAGCAAAGAGTGGGTTTTGTTTTCTAGCATTCAGTTTTTCTCTCAATCTGAAGGTAGTCTGGAGTGAAATTTCTCAGTTTCTTATCTCTTATTGATGGTGTGCAGCAATATGTAGCTTAGGATGTTGTTGCATTGTATCAACATGGCATTTGTCATTTGAAAAATGTGGCATTTATCATGGTTTTGGGTGAAAGTCTATACTGCCAGGCTATGAAATACAATTTCTGAGCAGTTTTACTTTCCCCATGGTCTGGTGAAAAGACTGGGTGTACATAGGTGGTGGGAGTGTGAAAGGAATTACTTTGTGGACTACTGGCTCTGGACTTCCTAGTTAATTTCTGTAACTTTTCTTTTACCTGGCATTTTACACTTTTCCGTTGAACCCGATGAAACCAAATGAAACCTTTTTGGAAGTTTTATTCTTCACTTAAGAGAATATAGAGAAATTACAGGTCCTACATGACTTTCACTTCAAATTTTCTAAAGATATTTAAGCAGATGCTTTAGAGGTACCATGAAAACCGGGTGGTTCCTTTCCTGCATTTAGTGATGGGACACGGTCTCTTCTCTACATCTTTTTTTTTACCCATTTTTCAGACTTTGTTTTTTGAGCAAGCATTCCCTGTGAAGTGTATAGCTCAATGTCAGGGCCCATCAGGGCCTTCTCTTTGTTTTTTCTCTGCTGAAATGGGTATTTTGGTGGGAGCCTTGTTCAATTTCTAACGTGTTTTTATATTGGCTCTGAATATTCACTAGGTGACTCCTGCTTTAGTGCAGTCGAAGAACAGAGGTGTTATGTTTTAATATGTAGTATAGCTCTCCTGCTACAAGAATTTTTAAATAACTGTAAAGAAAAACAACAGAACAAAAACCTTAGAAAAAAATAGGATATGTTATATAAATGCCTGCTAGTTGTCAGGAGTAGCAAAGAAATAGATTCCCCTGTAGAGAGTAAAATATGGGTGAAAGGAGCAAACATAGACATTAGTGGGTTTTTTCCTTCAGAAAGTTACTTTTTTGACCATCAAATTTGTGTAACATATGTCTTATAGTTTTTAAGTAAGACAATAGGCATTGTCCACTATCTCTGCAGTAGGGATACATTCATATTTAATTGCATGTAATGAGCGGGTTAAGTTGCTAAAACTACAAGTGTTACTACTTGAATTACCAAAGCTGTTCAGAGTTGAAGGAGCTTCTTAAAGTTTTATCTATGGAGTGAGCACTGGCCATCAGATTAGGAATAATGGTGGTGGGAGTCTACTTCCCTTTTCCGTTCTTTCTGCAGAGAGTTGTTTAATGGCGCACAGATCCCTCAGTGCTTTATATTTTCTTTTAAATCCAAAATTACCACATTTTGTCAGAATCCTTAGAGGCTGGAGCAGCAGGAGGTGACAGGGTTTGGGTTGTGCTGGTGGAGCTCAGCTCAGAGAAAGCCCTGTTTTCCTCCTTGTTGGATTTGAAGGCGTGTGGGTGGTCTGCTGCGCCCAATGGGGTGTTTGCTGGAGCGTGCAGGGCTGGTAGAGCTGGAGAAAAAGTGAGTCCCTGTGCAGTGCAGTAGGCACTCTGTCCTGCACTGAGCAGTGGACTGTGCCTGGCGCAGGGTGAAAGGCAAAGGTGTGGAAACGAAAAGAAGAAGCAGCTTTGGTGGAGCTTGCTCTTCAAGAGTAATGCTTGCTGTCTTCCCCAGTGCCTCTCTGCCTCCTGGGGCATTTCTGTGGTCTCTGTAGCCACAGCAAGGTTCTCACTGCTTAAAGCTGAGCTCTTCCCCCTGCTGCTTGCAGGGAGTGGTAACTCCTCACTGAGTTCCTTGGTTACTGTGGATCCTGTTTTTTTGGCCTCTGACATTTCTTTTCCTGTATGAGTCCCATCTTCCACTCGTAAGCCATACAATGTCCCATATAGAAACTTTCACCTGTTTCTGAGCACCGTTGTTTGTTCTTGTTTTCACCATCTCATGAATAAATGGTTAATTATTAATTATGGTGTTCTTCAGAGTCTGGGGGTCTCAGAGGCAACCCTAAGAGACTACAGAGAATACAAGTAGTTGTTTTCAGGTTGCATAGCAGTGAAGAAATTAATTTTCAAAATCGCCCTGTAACATTCATAAGCCATCACTGAAATGAAAGGCTCTGAAAGTGCCCTGTGGTTTTCCCAGCTGTCTTCCTCACGCGCTTTGGAGCCTCTCTGGGAGCTCCTGCAGAGGAGTTTTTCAGCGGGCAGGAGCCTCTTCTGCCCAGGGCATCTTGACATGGAGATACCCTGTGTTTCATTTCACATGCAGGGGAAGGACCTCAGATGCCATAATGCTTGGTTTCAAACACACCAGTATTTGAGAGATAATACAGGAATAGAAAGGGGTCTGCTAAGAAAAACATGATAAAACAGGTGCTTCTGCAGGCAGTGTTCCTAACCTTGGATGTATTCAAGATGTGTAATAAAATGTCAAACGAATGACGTGTTTAGAAAAGCAAAGATCTTAGCAATAAATATATTGGCATTACTTGCCAGTGTGATAACTCGTGATTGTCTGCTTGGAGAAAGTCTTGGGGAACCAAGGAGAAACTTGATGTTGTCATGGGAAAGCTTTGAAGAGCTTCTTGTGACTTGATGCCAGTCTTATACAGTTATACCATGCTCAAAGTTCAACAGATTAGCACTGCTTGAGCAGGAGTTTGGGTCATTGTGGGTTGTAATGATACAGGTGCCTTTTAAATTGTGTTGTGCCTGCATGCTATATACATACTGCTAGTATCTGTGATTTTAACACACTGGAGAAAAAGGTAAAACTGAAGGTTTTACTGTATAATGTGTCATTTTGTTAAACGACTAACATAGTTTGGGGTTTTTTTGCATTTAGGGCTAGCAGTAGGAGCTGTTGGCCACTGTAAGTACTTAATAGAGAGTATGCTTGGACAGGAAGAAGCAATCCTCACTTTGAATTGCTATGACCCAAGCAGACAGAGATGGAAGCACCAATATATTATGTAACTTTTTCAAGGCTACCTGTGAGGTCACTGGTCAAGCCAGCATTAGAGGTCAGCTCTTGTCCAGGGACCGTGGTCATCTCTTCCTTCTGTTGTTAAGTGGTGTTGACCAGAAACCTCCAGCCTTCTTGGAAGGATCTCTTTATCCAGACAGTGAAATGCAGGTCAGCAGTGTGCTGGCGGGGTGGCTTTAGGATCTGCTAGACATGCCTGTTTTCTCCACACTCTACTGAGTATTGAGGAACGCCTTTTTTATTTTGCTCAGTAAAGGAAGAGTGCATTATGTACAGAAGCTTGGGTGCCATAGCCTGACAGTGTAGGAGCTCAGAAGAATGTATGAAGGGCTACAGTGAAAGTCCTCTTGCATTGTATTTTTCTCTTATACTCCTGTTCTAAACATTCACTTATTATCTAGTAGCTGCCATGGCTAAAGTAAGAAACGTTCTACTCTTCTAAGAGAGAAGAAATGTACAATTAACCCTTGTTAATCTCAAGTGCAAACAGCATGTAATAACTCCTTCTGCAACGCAGAGATCTAAAGAAGGGTGGTCACGTCTTACTTGCACCCTAAAAAATGATCAGGTTTTAAGCAGACCAGATTAGGATGAATGAACTTACTGTTTTAGCAAAGTTTAACACGGTTCTGTTTTTCTGCCTCAATCTGTTTTCTCTTAATGATAGCTGTCTGCAAGGTCTCACTGAAAAGTCTACTAATTTTGGCACAAAGTCACCCAAAGCCCACAGGCAAGTTGGTCTGTCATGCACTGAGTCAAATCCTATGTGTCAAACTATGCTACAAGGCAACTCGGTATCTTCTCTCCAGTTTTAGCCTTGAGTTTTATTTTTCCTCTAATGTAAAGTGTAGCTGTTTACATACAAAAGAGGTTTTTGCCACTAATATAATACCTACTTCAAAGCTAAAATGAACATAAATCTGTTATTTTCACATTACACTACTATTCTCGCATCTGGCTTTTTAATCTTATATTCAGCTTTAATTTTGAAGCACAAACCTACAGATGTACGGTAAACCTATAACCAGACTACATTAAAAGTGAACACGTGCAGCATGTTGTACCAGCAGCAGTCTCCAGGAAACAGCGCATTACCTTCCCGATGCACAGCTGCACCAGCGCAGCAACGCCCTCCTCACACGCTTCCATCACAGCACTCTGCTGGTCCTGCCTGCCCCTGCACATTCCCAGCATCTGGAAAACAATGTATACAGCTAATGACAACAAATCTAACTGACTGAACTATTCAAAACAAAACAGGGAATGACTGTGCAGTACAATGGACGATAGCAAAAGGAATCAAGAAGAAATATTGCTGAAATACACAAAGAGACATTTTTTCCATGTAACAATGCAGGAAAACATTTATTTACAGTGTAATATATTGTAGAATTAAACAAGAACTAACCAGATATGAAAAAATGTTCTTTGGAACAGTGATTTTCCTCCTCAAAATCCTGGATATGTTTCATTGGATCTATTACTAAGAAGAAACCTTTCTACTCCTTATATCTTAAGGGGAGAAATCAAATTATTCTCCAATAATAATCACTAATAGATCATTAGATCTGATAACAGATGTATTTCACATCAGTTTGAATACTACAGTTCTTCAATTACTACCTTTCAAAGGGAGGCAAGGTTTTGGAAGCTGCAGATTGCCAATCACTGTTTAATTTTTAGTCCTTTCTTTTTGTGTACGTGCAGCTGCTGAGAATCAAAAGTTTTTTTAGAAAGCTCACAAATATAGCCACTTATTTGGATTAGGGAAGGATGAACAGCTGAGCTGGAAATTGGAAGTATTGTGCTAGTTTTGCTGATTTAAAGTCAAAACCAGCAGGTTTTTGTTTCTTTTCTTGAAGTAGTTGTGTTCTTTATAAACTTCCTAGCAACGGCATAGCCTTGTCACACATCATGATGTTATAAATTATATTTTGATATGAAATCAGTGATGCTGTGTCTTGACAGTGTCATGGTAATGCTCTAGTGCTGAAGACCAGGGGCTAGTTAGGCGGGATGGTTTTTTTTGATAGTTGGATAAAATTTACTCTGGCATACAGCTGAACAGAATTTAAGGAAGGTTGCAGCTTTTGTTGATAATTTCTAGGTAAATATGTTTCACACATTCCATTGTTTCGGTGCATGAGTACAGTGTTTCTCTGCATAGTCCAGTCCTGGATGGTGAAAATCTTGTAGTCTGTTTCAGATACCTAAGAGCTGAGGAGAGTGGAAATGACAGTAAGTCCTCACCGAGCAAAAATGCTCTTCTGCTCCGGAGCAGAGAGTTCTGCATCTGCCCCACATCTGGCACCACTGTCTGTGCTCCACCTGCTTATTAGACTTCATTTTTGTGGTATCTCAGCACTGCTGTATTGCTCTAACAAATGCTTGTTAGCAAAGAATTTGCTTTTAAAATATATAAACTCAGCACACCCCAGGAGAATACTTCCAGTCAAACACTGCTGGTTGCTTACAGTTCATTATTTAAGAGTATTTTATGTAGCAATGAGGGTTTGTTTGGGGTATTTTTAGTCCTTCCAGCTCTGTCAGTGGGCATGGGAGGGCTGCAGTAAGGCAGCCACCGGGTCGCTGTGTATCCCCCTCTGTTCGGAGCGGGTCTGGTGAGCTCCGTACGTCAGGGTAGGCAGAGACATGTCTAAACTGCTGGATGCTTCATGAGCACCCCTTTGCTTTCCAGCTGGTGTGCACAGGTTTCCATGCAGAAAGGGGGTTGGGAGGCAGATGTAGAGGCAGTATGGTGTACCCAGCTCTCCTGCCAAGGTGCTGACTTGCCGCACACCCTGGGCATCACACGCGTGGGGGCTCTGTGGGCATTTCTGCCCTCACAGGGGCCCGCTGAGGTCTGACCTCTGCACTGCTGTGGGGAGGTAGGAGGTCAGAGGCTGCCTGCATAGCAGAGGGGACAGCTGCTCACCTCCCTTCCCAGGCAGGTGGGACAGCAATGAAGGCAGCAGTCATTCCCTCCCCTCCTCCAGACACTGCTTGGATGAGCGGAGTATGACCTGGGGGTTGAAGTCTGTTGCAGGAAAAAGCCTTACATGGCTTTTTTCCCTTAAGGGAGGCAGGGATCAAGAGTCTGAGTCTGCTCACATTTCAGGTCCTTTTGTCCTCCTTGGAAAGTCTCTCTGTGCAGTCTCTCTGTCAGAGTAGATTGAAAGGTACATATGCAGCCCTGTGAAGTACCTTTCTAATACAGTGAATTCTTAACTTTAGTAATGCATCAGCGTAATGTGAGGAGTCAGAGTTGTCTTAGGAGGAGCTCTGTGGACTTTCCCGAGTCCAGCTGATGCAAGATGAGAGCAGTGCATTCCTGTGCAGAGCACAGTGGCTCATATGCTAAAGCTAGCAGTTCAGGTTGAGAGGAACCCCCATCATCATCACTCCCAAACCCTGAGCTGTGGGAGACAGGCTGTTGTTCATTAGCTTTACATTTTGGCCTAACTATGGCCTAAAAATGTAACGTGATGGAGAAGTTGTGAAATTATTGGATTCTAATTACCACTGCTGTTCAGTTTAGCTTGAATTCGAGTCTGTGTTCTCATGTGTATTACCTGGTTTGTTGTTTAGTATAACTGTCAGATTAATCCCAATTAGTTCTTCTGTATAGAGTAAGTTCTGTTTGCTTTAGAATAATACACAGTGTTTAATGCTCTTGCCTATTTTTGTTTCACCAAATACTGTAAGGTATAAACCTCCACAGGGTTGTTATTTTCATCAGCAAAGTCAGTTTATCCCCTTATATTGTTCCAACTGGATATATTTTACTGAGTATTTTTTAAAGCTTCATAAAATACCAGTATAAAGATACTGTACCAACATTTTCTGTAAAGCCAAAAAAACCCATTCTTGTGCCCTTCATATCCTGCTAAAGGACATATATATCTATAGGGATTCTTGACAAATTGCAAAACTAGTCAATTTATTTTATATTTACTTAGATTTACTTAGGTTGTGAAATAGTGCAGGGGTTTTTATGCCACTTTGATTTTCATTACATTTTATATGTATAAATTTCAGGGGAAAAAAGTCACTGTTTGATCTTGTATTTGGCAGATGCCAATACACGCTCAGACCCCTGCTGTTTTCTGAGACGAGCAAGATTTCTGTTGGGCCTTTAACTCTGCTCCTTGCCTGTTCTGAATTGGGTGACAGACCTCCTACGTGTGCTAAAACCGTCACTTTGCTACTAAATTCCTTCTGGTATGACAGGGTGGAGCTCAAACAAGAGACAAAATCCAGTGGCCTGTGTCCTGCCTTCTGCTGTTTTCATTGACACTGGCTAAAGGATTGTGACAGATACAGTATAAATGGAAATGTTTATTTGTTTTCAGAGACATACTGACAACAGGAAATGCAATCAGCAACCAGTAGCTCAGTCCTGAGAAGCAGCAGTATGTTTAAAAAGTCAGATGTATAAAATGGGGTTAAATACTTCACATATTTTAGTGTAGAAAAATACATTGTGAATTCTAGAAGATTTATTAACTGTTTGCTGTGAACATAGCTGGTGTAACAAAGCCCTTACTTTCTGTAGTTGAAAGGTTGATACAAAAGGACCTTTGTTTTGTAATGACATTACTCTTGATTTTCCAGGGATTTCTGCCATTCAGATCTAGCAGGGAAAAAAAAAAATTCACATCAAATGTGAGAAGCTGGACACATAGTCAAGGATATCATACCAGGCTTGGGAAATGGTTACATAGTCTTGCTGTTTAAAAGTGTATATTAGAAGTCGTGATAAATGTTGCAGGGGGCATGAGTACATAGCATCTCTGGATTTAAAATTTAATATGTACCATAATTGGACCATGTGTAGGCTATGTACTGAGATGCTGTTAATTTCTTTGGATAGTGATATGTTGATAGATGCTGAATCCTTAAGTACATTGTGGCAGTGAGTGATTTGACTCTTATGTTTGCCTTAAAATCCATTAAGAGGAAAGTCACATTTCGAACAACATGCGTATCCGTAAAAACCTCTGTTAAATTTGCTGCTCAGAACCTTCAGAAGAAAGTCTTTGAGAGACACCCTCTCTAGAGAAAATTCTGTTGATTTACATTAAGGGATTTTGAAAGAGGACTTGTCACTATCAGTTTTGGTGTTTATTTGTTTTCAGCCTGGAAAAGGTAGCTAGAGATGAACAAAGGAGCCCTTCAAAGCCTTTCTGCAGAAAACGTGTCTTAACATCGTTGGAAACACAGTAACAGGTTAAGACTCTGAAGCATTGGTCTTTCTTTAGCTGAAGCATCTATTAATATAGCTGCTTCTTGTAATAAAGAGGGAGGTCTGGAGGGCTCTGAGCGGAGTGACGGAGAGGGAGGGGATTTAGGACTAACAGGTGGTCCTGAGACGTGCTGGCTGACGCTGAGCTCAGAGCCAGCGCACTCGCTGTGGGTGTTCGTGGGCTTTCCTCGCTCGTCTGGATACGTGTGCCTCTTGTTCCTGGTGTAGCTGTGGAGCCCTTCCAGCCATGGCAGTAAGAAATGATCTGAGCAAAACCATCAGGAGGATAGCACGGTTTTTTTACTGGTTTCCTAAATCATTGAGCAGTTCGAGGAGAAGGACAGTAAAACTTCTCTGGAAATCTCCTGGTAAGTGTGCTGCTATGTTTCCTCAGACTTTTTTTCCTGCTAAATTAAAAAAAAAAAAAAGGAGAAAAATAATCTGTTTCCATTGAACTGGTTAACTTTTCCAGGCTAGAATTGTTTGCATTTTTTCATTCTCAGAGACTCATTAGACGAAACTATAAAAATATTCTAGAAATGCAATAGGAGGTTCATCAGGCTTGTTCAGACAAAGAGTTCCCTTGCAGCTGTATAATTTATTCACATCACTGATATTTGGTATCTTGTTTTTGCCATGTTTCTCTCTTAGGTATGTATGTAGGAGCTCTAATATTACTCAAATAACTGCCTGAAAATTATTTGGAATTGCCTTGAGCTGTTAATTGATCTAGAAGGCTGTGCAAGGACTGAACTGACTGAAGACTTTAACTCATTGAGCCAGTGTTCACACAAAGTGATGGGCAGCTTAGAGAGGCTTGTGTTCAGCAGTGGTGCACTGGCCTTCTCTTCCATTTTATCAGCTGAAATGCAGTACAGCTCAGCTCGCAGTTAGTAAAAGGCATCACTCCTCACAGCTCAGTGCTCTGATCCTTGTCCAGGCCTGGCAGAGAAGTGTTTGCATCTCTCAGATTAACATTCTCATAAACACCCTTAAAGCCCCAATCCAGTTTTTTCCCTTTAGCGTGGTCTCTTACAGCTGGGGCTGAGGCATGTTCTCAGGGGTTTGGAGGAACGTGCAGTGCCATAGCGTAGGAAGACGAGTTCTTTCTCTTCTTCTTAAGGGACTAATGGCACAAGGTCAGTTTTCTTTTGGTTGAGACTCTTTGGAACAGAATGGTGAACTTATCAATTCTGCAACATTAATAGCAAGTTTGTATTTGCATGGGGTAGAATTTGGGTCAGTTCCACAGCTGAGCTGCTTAGTGTTGTACTTCAGATAACAGATCTGTGACTCTTGAAAGGGGTTGTACCATCTGAAATCGCTCACAGAAATGTTTTTAGGCCCCATGTCTAAATGACACACGACTTCTTCCCATGTGAAGGAGTCCACAGATTTCAAATATTCAGAAGGAAATCCCAGCACACTGAGGTCTATATGAAACTTGATGAACATAGAATTTTGATTAACCTCTGTTTGAATACCGGTAATCTTAAATCCTCCTAATACATCAAGTCATCCTGAGTCCTCATAACACATCAGATCATTCCTGTATCTCTTTTATTTCTGTAAAAACTATCAATAAATGTTACTGAGAGCTTTAGTTGCTAGCTGGGTTACACATGTGAAAATGTTTGCATGTCAGTTATCTTTCCCCCCAGCATCGCAAAAAAATAATTGCATGCATGATTTGTAACAAGAAACAAGGTGAACTCCGAGTGCTTTAAAAAGAATACTTTTTGTGGGTTGTCTTCCTTCTTCCTCTACATCTAGTGGTTTGAATGAGATTTGCCTTTTTACTATTATTTTAATGTATGTTTTAACATCTCTTTTGAACTGAATTTGTAAATACTGTCTGAAGCACCCTCTATGTCCTTTGCTACCTGTGCAATGAGATATTTGTCACAAAAGTGTGGGTTTGATGGAAATATGTCATTTTAACAGGTGGTTGAGTCCAAACAGAAAAAATCTCAGTGTGAAAATTTGACTCAAATTTCTTGTGAGTTTACAGAAGCCAGTCTCATAAACTGGAAGCTGAAGTCCTGATGCTCCTCTCACAGGGGAGGCAGTACAGTTCCTGATTGCTCTGTAGTCTGTACAAAGACAGCAAGTGGCATGAAACCTTAGCTACCCTGAAGTCCATGAACATTTCTGCCTTTTTCTTCAGTGTCCAGAATTTCCCTTTAGTTTTTGATGAATTACAAAATTACCCACATGCTTTCTCAACTCTGAAACACCACATTTTGGTAATTCTTTACCAAGTTGCCCTTCTGTCCTTTTGAGAGAGTTGTTCAACACGTAAGCCTACTCCGAGCAGTATTGACCATCTAGTGCCATCCCTTGGTACACAGAGATTTACCCTTGCCTCCAGCATACTAGAATCCAACTTTTTCTCTGCCTCTGTCTCTCTGATGGGTTTTACTCCAGGACTGGCACTAACAGAATTTTTTGTTCAGGATAAGGTAGGACCCAGGATGACCCAGCAGAACATTTCTGTGTCGCGAGGCTTGTTCCACAGATGAATAACCCAGCTGGCAATTAAAGCTTTCAGTAATACTTACTGACAGTTTTTAGCCACTTGTGCTTTAATAGATAAATTAACACTTTAACAATGAAAGAGAAAGTTTCATGATTTGGACATGTTAGGAAGATCAGAGATTATGTTCTCTATTCTGCTTTGTCATAGATTTTGTGTGATCTCATTCATCATGTGAACCAAGAGATGGGCACTGTGCCTCTGCATAGTACCCTCAGACTTGTTGCTTTTGTCCTGCTTCTGTCACTCTGTGTCTCAGGATGCCTTGTCCTCTCTGCTTGACCCAGAAACAAAATCTCCCAAAGCACAAAATTAGTTTTTAAGTATAACAATGAATTTAGTACTGTTGTTGGTCACTGTGTTCAGAAAGGTGCATTTGACACAATTTTAGAAAGAACTGTCAAAGCATAATTAGTTTGCTGTTCCCAAAAATTCTTAGCTTTTCAGCCTGTCCTTGGATGGACACTTTGGGATTGTTGACCACAGACTTTTACCTACATCTAATGTGCTCCTTTCAAAGTTCTAAAAGAAGGAAGAAAATTTGCCGGTGCTCTTCAGTAGCTGCTTTTGATGAAATTACTTACAGAAGGATTAAAAACATATCTTAGACATGGTTCAGTATATACTAAATGTAGATGATAATCTTTTAACTGCATTTAGTTTCATCAAGCATACATAACATTTTATAAGAGGCCTAAACTGAGGGATGTAGTGTTTAGGGCGCTGGAGCCTTCATTTCTTTGAAATAGGTTGAAATTTTTTCATGCAACATCTTAGGAGAATTTATGTTGGCAGATAATATGAATAGAAATTTTATCATGATAAAGTACATATGTACAGGCGGAGATATTGAAAGACAAAGGAATTAGAAAAAATAACATGGAGGGCCATGATAAGACTATAGAAAGCAGTGATGCAAAAATTCGAAACAGACAAGTAATTCCTGTTTTCTCTGTCTAATAGCAGAGGAATAAGGTGAGGGGTGACAAATATAAAGCAGATAAAAGGATTTTTCAAAATAATTTTTAATTCAGCATGTAATTAAATTGTAGAACTCATTACCAGAGGATGCTGCTGAGGTCAGGAATGTAATAAGATTTAAAGAGGGTCTGGAAAAATAAGAATATTCAATATTATGATAATCGAAGCTACTATAAAAGCTTTGAAAAGACACATAAATCTTCTTGCTTCAGGGTTTAAGATAATTTTTAACAATTAGGGATTAGTCTGAGATAATTTTGTGGCTCAGATCTTACAATTGTTACCATTTTATGCTGTTTCTCCTTAAGCAACAAATGCACCCCCCTGGAAGAGATCATTTAATGATCTGCATTGATTTAAACCTCTGTGATATTTTTCAGGCTTATACAGAACACAGCCAGATTGTAGACCTTCTCAGAAAAGAATCCCATAATATCCTGTGGAAAACAAAAAAGCCCAATGCTTGCTGTCTTTTTTTTTTTTTTTCACTTTGCAAAACTGCCCCAATGGCAAACCCTGCTTGTTCTGCAGCTATTATAATAAATAAATAACTACAGAAATCAAATCGGTCCGAGGTGGGTGATTTTGTGTCATGTTTCTTGTCAAATTCTGCTGGCTCATGAAGACCTTTGTTCTCAGCTCTCATCTGGTGAGAGTTCTCATCATTGTGAGCTACTGTTCCTACTAGGTACGTTGGAGGGTTCTTTCAGAGGACAGAAAGTGAGAATTTATTGACAAAATCTTAAACTAACTGTATTTCAGGCAGCTGGAAGTTGATTTTTACCCTTTGCTGTTGATTGACATTTTTTGCTATTTTTCTTCTCTATTGAGCTACTCTTTTAGTCCTTCTCTAGTGTTAAAGTTAGAATATTTTTGATTTCAAAGGACTTTTGGTCAGAATGGTCAAGCATCGAATATAAAATTACAGTTATGTAAGAATATGTGTTATGGAAAATAAGTGGAAGTTTTTACATGGGTATGATGATATGTTTAAACTTTAACTTTAAACTTGCTACATCCTCAAAGAATTAACATATAAAGCTTTAAGCGATCATACAGTAATAAAAGTCAACCTTTCAGCTCTCTCCCCAAAATATATCCAGCTGACAAAATAGATCTATAACACATATGGGATGGGAGGACAATGTTAGCTCAATACGACAACTTAGATTGTCTCAGGTTAAAATATTTGTAAATTAATTTTTTTGTTTTCATACTTGGCCAACTAACACATGATGGCTTATGCTGTACGTGCCCATGTCCTTCTGTGATATCTTTAATTGGATTATTCTAGGAATAGTTTGGGTATGTAGAGGCAGCATACCTTCATTTGGGAGACTACACAGCTGGGAAATTAATGAACAGATACTGTCACTGTATTTCAGTGTTCTTCTGAAAACCCAGTTGGTGAAAACCATTGCCTCCCTGTCTCCCGCAGGCCACGGGTGTGTCACACCTATGTGGTCCCTGTGGTCAGATCTGTGTCTCCTGCATGGATACTGTAACTTTCCAGTGAGCACCTGTAAGTGGTTTTAGCTGAAAAAGGTTCACCTGGTCATCCCCCCAGGTCACTGAAGCCCTTGCAGTATCTGGGATCCGTGTGGCCCTTGCAGGCCGAGCACGCAGAGCTTGCAGAGGGGTACTCAGAAGGAGAGTGGCCATCTCTGGGAATGATGGACGGAGTTTTGGCCTAACACAGATGGTAGATAGAGTGTAGAAGCCTTTGAGAACTGTAACTCTGAAGCATCCAGGCGCACATGTGTGGACAAGATGATTGCCCTCAAGGGAATATAATTTGGAGGCTTAATTAGCTGTGTTTGGGAGCGGGAACAGAAGGACACTGTCTCAGTGGAAGCTAGCTTGGATATAAATCAGTTATATTTAAATTTTATGCAGTAGCAAAGTGAGCTTATGACTCCAGGTGGCTGTTCTGGAGCACGGATCCAGCAATGAAAAGTCTCATCTTGCTGGGATGGGTAACCAGGACTTCAGATCTAACTTCTTCAGACTGCTGTCCATGTTTGTTTCCTGAGCATCTGTTTCATGGATATGATTTACATAATGCTAGAGATGGGTGGGATACTGCAGAAGGCTGGAAGCAGATAGGAGATGATGACATTTTACCATCAGGGTGCAGACCTTTCAATTCATGTTTGTTCATCTACTTCAGACATTTCAGCCCGTTTAATTTCAGTGTTCTTAATCATCATTTTGGAGCCTATGTCCAATGTTCATTTAAGAATATGTGGATTATTGATGGAAGTATGCAATATGAAGATCCTCTGTGTTGTGAAAGTATGATTTTAGTTTCTAGTCTCCTTTTCAAGAGCATCTCACATACATCTATGTGCTTTTCCTATCCCTTTTCATTTTAATTATATATATGTAATTTTCCTTGTATGATTTGCTTAAAAGTCCACTTACCTAGTTAGAAAATAAGCTGTGCTGGCATGGGTAATATAAAAACATCTGTTCACAAAATGAAAAAGATGTGGGTGTGGGATGCCAATGTTGGCAGGTCATCAGGATCACTCAAAGTTAATTGTAAAATGCAGTAGAAGAAATCATACTCAGTAACTAGGCAGTAAAACATAGCTCAGTGTGGATGAATATGAACTAAAGCATATGGGGGAAATTCTGGCTGCAGATGTAGAGCAGTGGCTTCTAGTTTCGTTTTTATCACTTGGAAAACAGAGTTAATCAGGTGGACAGTTCTCTGAAGAGACTCATCTCATTGTTCAAAAATTGAAGTAAAACCCCAGAAGACTGTGCTGTGCCTGCATGTCATGTGAAGTAGTTTGGTCATCCTGCCCTCTTAAAAGGGGTATAATAGTATTTGAAGATAAAAGCAAACATTTTGAATTATCAAAGAGGTTAGTAAACTCCTGTAGGCCTTCTTCCCTTGGTAAGAGGAAGCTTCAATAGAATATATTTTTGTACTAATAAGGGCAGTGTGGAGAATTGCAAACAGAGGAGTTATTTACCATTTCTCATAGTGTAAAAGTCAGGGCCACATCATGAAATGGCCAAGCAAGTGACTCTTTCACGTACACATGCAAGTATGTGACTCAGTAGTTGAACTGACTGGCACAGTATGTTTAGGACAGAAGAGTTGTATTTGTTCAAGAAGGGATTAGAGAAATTCATGGAGGAAAGAGCCATCAAGGGATATTAAATAAAAAGATGCAAACACAGCCTCTAGTTTGTTTCTTTAAGTTGCAGATTGCCAGAGAATAGAAAGGCATATGGGGGAAATATCACCCCTAAGGTGCCCTTTTTCTTGCATACTTGTTCCCTAAACATCTTCTGGCAGTCTCTTCCCAAGACAGGCTACTGGCCTAGGTAGATCTTTGGTCTGACTCAGTCCATCTGTTCTTATGTTTTTCAAGTGCAATACTGATGAAATCTAGGGAATATGAATGCCTCTCTTGCTGTTGTTGATTTCTGTGTAATTCTCCACCCATTAAATAACTGTTTAGTTTTTCTGTTATTTGTGAGTCTGCATTTTTCCAAGGGACATGCATTCTGTTTGTGTCCAATAGTCCACAGCATGTTTTTCTTTATAGTGTTTTTCATTCATGGCCAGTCAGGTGGCTTTTGCAAATTGCATCATGTGTTCTTTTATTCTGTTTCTCAGATAATTAGATGAGATGAATATCGCGTCATCCCAGTAAATTTCTTTTTTCTTGGCTCTACCAGTTTTAAATTAGACGAGACAAATCTCTGTCTAATGTGCCTTTCATCCAAAGGAAAATCCTGATTTGTACCTGTAAAGTTATTAAGAATATTCATAAGTCTGTGATAAATATAAGAAAATAAAGTCTGTTCAGAGAGTGAATTACATCTCATGGGCTCAATTGTTGCACGGATGAAGGTTACCAAAATGAATGTAACACATGCGGAATGTCAGTATCACCAGGAGTTGCTAATACCCTCTATGTCTATTGCAGGCTTCTTCTTCTGAAGTATTTCAGAATATTTAATTTTACTTCTGCTTCATTTCTTGTTTCTCTTGCCAATGTCAAGCAAAAGCAATTGGAAGGGGCTGTTTCTCTCCACTGCACCTCTTTGCTGCCCTCAGAGCTAGTAGGAAGACGAGCGGAAGAAAAGACAATGACCAACTGTTGTGCGTTAAACTAAGCACCTCTCCAGTACAGCTGCTTCAAGATCCACTATCAGGGCTGGCATGGTGACCTATAACACCTGAAACAGAAGCTGTGGATTGGTCATTTATAAAGAGTAACATTAATAAGTCAGTAGTGTGGAATTACTTGTTTTGAAGAGAAAATGTAACATTAGAGCTTGATATGTAAACATAGACCAAGCTTGGAAGAAGCATGCAAATCAGGTTTAGAATTGAGCTGTAACTCAGTGTTAGAGGTGATCTACACAAGTGCAACTATTTTTGTATTAAACTTCATTTAGTTTGATGGGTTTGGTTCAGCTTTTTTCTCATCTTACATTTAAACTGAAGAGAGTACAGGTTTTGTTTGGCAGGAAGTCCAAGCTTTTAAATTTTATGTGATTTGTCAGTTAAAGGTCTGGCTTCTGTCCTGGTAGGATATAACTGCTGTTTAACTCCTCTAATGGAGAGATCATTGATCCTTCAGCAGCTATTCAGAATTAACTCCCACTCCCAGTGTTGTGGCCAGGTAAAGCAGGGAGCTCTTCTGAGTTCTCAGGACTGTTTTTCTATGATCCATCTCCTCTGTGAACTTGGAACTCTCGTTTGTTACTAATTCCAGCAAGAAGAGGGAGTTTGGTAACTCAGGTCTGGTCAGGAACTCACAGTGCTAGGAGTGTACAGATGGAGAGACCTAAACTGTACTTTTCTTTCCTGTTGTGTTTTCGTTGTTTTTCTCCTAAAGGGAAAACAAATTGAAGTGCTGCTTTTTGAGTATCCGTAATGCTGGCCATTTTGGGGATTCAGCAATAGAGGGCACTAGAGTAAATGCTTTCAAAAAGCAGTATTTTTATTAGATTTGCATACAAAAGTGAAAGCTCACTTTAGTTTTTTTATGTGGAAGGGATATTCTACCGATTTGTTTAGGTTTTTAACGTCTGAAAGAGGATAACAGTCAAAGCAAGTGGAAGTCCCAAGATACCAGCATGACACGTAGTGGAACTGCATAAATACTTTGGACCAATTTTTCACTTTTTAAACAGAAATTCTGCTATTTATTTCCATCATATTTGCAGTGCAGAAGTGTATGCAGCAATGTGTTCCCGAGCCAGGTGTTTATTGAATGTAATATCTGATGCCTTTGATTCTGTCAAAGGTGGATTTCAAATGCATTTTAAGAAGCCACCACAAAAGGAAAACCAGGTGTGAGAATGTGTGTAGATTCACATCCCCATTCTTGTTCAGGCTCTGTTCCCTCAGAAGTTGGGAATTCAGCGTGTGCTCTGGGCTGCTGCATTTTGTGGTTTCCATATGAACACTTAATTTAATTTAAAGACAACCTGAGCTGCTTTTAGACTGTTGGTAGAATTCACTGGATCTGGTGGATTAGGTTGGTAGCTGGGATTCAAATGCCAGGTTTGTCAGAGGAAAGGGGCCATAGCTGTCATTTTACCATCCTGGCCACTCTGCTGCCACATTGCTGCTTCAAGTGTAGCTCAGTGCAATGCCAAGACACCCCTCTCCTGCTTGCCTTATGGAGCAGGTGGGAAAAGGTGGAGCAGCCAGAACTTGTTGGGGAGCTGCTGGTATCTGTCCCTCCAGCCTGACTCTGGGGGCTGCTGGTGGCACAGCGCAAGGCTGTGAGCTGGATGCTGGCCAGGGCCTCAGCCCGCTGCTTTTCTCCCATGCTGCTTCAGGATTTGTAGAGATACCTAACAACTACTGCAGTCTTGCACAAGTAAGCTTAAAATCAATAGTTCTGTAGGAAATCAAATGGAAAGAAATTATTGTAAGCTGATTTCTAGGGCAGTTCAAATCTAGGATTTTATCTACAGGGCACTTTTTTCGTGTGTGTGGCATAACTTCACTGCAGTTCAGAAATGAAGAATAAGATTTGTTTTCTGTTCCAGAAACACAGTCTGTTTGCTCTTGAACTGAAGAAGAAATACTATTCTTACGTGGTACCCAGTTTTTGTTACTGGTACATGTGGTCAGTGAAAACTGTCACTATCCAGGTCCATCAGATTTTCCAGAGCCTATGAGCCTGTGTGGTTTGGGTGTGTGGTTCGCTGGGTCAAGTGTACAAAAAGCACTCTCTGAAGTTTGTCATGATAGTGATATGCCAGGGTATCTGCCAAGCTTCGTCTCTAATTCGTTGTTTGGAGTTACTGCAAGAGGAACTTGGCCTTCCCACCCCTACCTGGCAAGGAGAAGTAGGAGCCGTAGGCTCTGTCTGCTGGCCATAACGAGCAGTTGTCTCTCTGAGATATCATCTCTGGAAAGGTGTTACAGGAGCCGAGCACTTAGTCATTCCCCTCGCCTTTGCTGCAAAGTGTGGTTATGGTATGTTAGCTTTTGCATTTATTAACAGGTTGAGTCTTACCAGGTCTCACTATCCTCGTGTAGAGCTCTGGAAGACAGTAGGAATTGCAGAGCTACAGAGTATTTTAAAAATCCACCAAATCTTAAGGTTTTCATCAGACGACAGAGTGCCTAAAAAGAGATCTCAGAAAACGAGTCAGGTACCTGGGGAGGAGAAGCTTGCTTGATTGAAACCCTTTTTGCTCAGTTTCATTATTTCATGTTTAGCCTCAAAGCTCAGGGCAAAAGCAATGTAATCAGCCCAAGGAAGTTGTTTCTTAGCCTGTAGCCCGGAAGTAAAAAAAAACTAAAGAATGCCATAGATGTGTATATAAAGGAGAAACAAGGCCTCTCCTTTCCCTCACACCCTGGCATTATTGCATGGTGTTCCTGTGCCCAGGTACCTCCAGGGCAGCCCTTACAGGGAGGAGGCATTTCAGGCTTCCTGGGGAGGCAGAGTTCAGCTGTGTACCTCTCAGTCTGCCTCTCAAAAACTGGCCTAAGAGCTCCCAAAATCGTCATAGCCATGGTATAGCCTGAGGAGGGGATATGGTCCAGGTCTCCAGCTAGGTGTGATGCTGAAACAGATAAAGGAGATTGTGAGAAGTAAACATAACGTAAACTTGAATTTTCTTGTCTTAGGCTTTTGTTTTTGAAGTATTTCCACTATTGCAAATTCATGTTTTAACCCATACCTTGATTGAATGAAGTAAATATTTTCAGCCTTGTTTGCAAACAGATTTTGTGATTATTTCAGCATGGTCTGGCAAACACCAGGTGTTCCGTTCCTGTGGGAGTGGTGACTGTAAACCCGACTGTACGCAGAGCAGTATCTGACCAAAAGAAATGTAATAGTTTTCAGGAGCAGAAGCTTGTTTATAGGCTGGTTATGTAGGATTCCACGTTTGTGCAAGAGTCTCCTGTGATGAGTCTTAGCTGGATCCTGTTGGCAAGTGCTGGAAGGAGGGAGAAGATTTGTTTGTTGTCCCATTGATAAAAATACAAACAAGCTTTACCAACCAATTAAATTGATTTTAATTCGTTAATACTTCAGTGAATCAATGGGTTTTAAGCTCCTCTGTCCCTTAGGGCCAGGTGCTCAGAGACATTTAAGCATCTGATAACCAGTGTAGATTTCAGTAGCTGAATCGTTGACCTTTCTCGTGGTTTTTACAGTCGCTGGCACAAAGAGTGGAGAATCCTCCCTCAGTCACGGACCTTCTCTGTGGCAGCTGCCAGCAACCTTATCTGGCTAACAGTGGTCTCTCAGAGATGCTTCATCCATGCAAACACCTACATCCCAGTTTTTCAATGTGCAGCTAGATGGCAATGTCTCCTTCCACTTCTTGGAAAGGCTGGTGAGCTGCCCTGGGATGCCAGCCCTGGCCAGGCAGCCTCATCACCTCCCCCCGGCTAAGGATGACCATGACACAGAATGCATGTGCCCTGGTGTTTACCTGGTGTTTACCAGTAATCTAGCAAACCATCTGGCACAAACCAGGTTAACATTGGCTCATACAAAAAAAAAGTATTTAAAGGCTCTAAAACAGACAACGGAATTTTGGAGGTTTACAGACATACCAGCAGCAGAAACGGAAAAAAAAAGCCAGTTTAGGCTCTTTACTCTAAAATACCTATCATTCTATCCTGTTTTGCAGTTGAGAAGCAGAGTTTATGTATTAACCAATTATTTACTATCTGGTGCATGAAATCGGAAATATAGTCCCTGAGTTCCCAGGCAGCAAGGACATCAAACAGTCCCAGGTTCATGCAGGTTGCTGATTTTTATACCTTCTTTTCTCCTTGGGCCTCCTTTGGAGTTCTCATTTAGTGATTCACTCAGGGAAGTGTTTTCTTCTTACCAAAAGGCTGATCGCTCCCTCCTGTTTGCTTGTGGCAGAGTCAGGTTGTTGCCTGCCTAGATGAACTGTTATCTAAAAACTCTGAATCTGAAACTGGTGAGTAATATCCAGGTTTTCTGCGCAGTTTCCAAACTTCAGCTTGGTAAGACAATTGGCAAGCAAAAACACCACAAGAATTTGTGTTGGATCCTGGACCGTTTGATTAAAGCACTTGTCTTCTGCTGAGGTACAAATATATGCAACTCATGATGTTGCAGGTCTGTGCCATAGGCACTCTGGTTAATTTTATCTCGATCACCATGAGTAGCTCCTAATAGAGACTGTTACAGGAGCTTATCCTGTTTCCGGGCCAGGGTTCCTGACCCTGAATGAAGCTGTGGCTCTTACAGATAGGGCTGCAGTTCAAGTGCTTCTTGGAGAATTTCCCTAGACAGCAAGTTAAGCCAGTTCTATCGAGTTTCTGTTCTTGGGAAAATGATAGAGGATCATCTTTATGGGAAGTGTGTATCCCAAAAAGGGCCATGGATGGCCATTGTACCTATTGAGAGCAGAGTCTACAGAGACACAGCAGAAGACCTTAAGTGGTACTTACGGATAGTTGCAGTTTTACAGGAGTTTGGAAGATGTGGGCTTTGCTGGACTTCAATCTGATTTAAGCCTTGTGTAGCTCCACAATGGGGCAGGAGTACAAAATACACACAAAGATCCTTCAGGGAGAGGATGGCCATAAGGACCTCAGAAATCCTGTCTTATCTGTAATAATAGTGATCTCTTAAAAACCACTAATTGGGAAATATGGTTAGAACTTTATTTTAATCTCAGACTGATGTTAGGTGTGACTAATAGATAAACAAACAAGCAGAAATGAAGAGTATTTCATAGAGATAAAACTGATTTTACAGCAGGTCTCCACCTCCTAGTAGCTGCGCTTAGAGCTTTCTGAAGGCTGTTTATTCAAATAGGTTTCTCATTCCATTACAGATTCTAGTGAAAGTGCTAGAAAAGATCTTTGTAGCAAGTTTAGCATCAAGCTAGAATGTAGACATTTGAGCATCAGCAAAAAAGAGAACAACGCAACATATATTAAGCATAAGCTGAAATGTGACCTGCTGATATCAATGTATTGTAGAAATAACACAGTTCAATTCTGCCTTGCAGAAGAAATATTGCTGAACTTTGTTTTTCTTCCTTTTGTTACCTGCTGGCTGAAAATGGATTAAAAATTAAAGTACTAAGCACCTGACATAGTTTGAATAATTTTTCCAAGAAGCTTTACAGGCATACTTTCCATAGAGCAAGCACAGCAGTAAACTCTTCTGATTGCTGGGAACCAAGCTACAGGTTCTCATGTAAAGATGATTTTACTTGCTAACTTCCCAACAAAGTAGCAGGACCAAGTTGTATATCCTCCTCACACTTTCTAATAAAGACTTTTTACAGTGGTTGATAAATAATGCAAAGGTAATACAAATTTGGCTTTGAACTTTCCACATGCTCCAGTTGCTAAGGCACAACATACATTTTGCGTATCCATTTGGAAGTTAAATTTGTCTGGGCCATCACAGAAATGAAATCACACATTTCCTAGGCAGGGGAGACCAGAGCAGGATGGGGAGACTTTGCTATTGAGCCTCTGCCTGCCTCTGCCTGATTTAGTAATATTTAGTTACAAGGGTCTGATGTTGGAGCACGTGTTGGGTTCCTGCGTGTTCCTTTGCTACCTTTCTGCTGCACTTGCCCTGGAGCAAATTGGTTATGGGAACAGCTATTTACAAGCTATTAGGCAAAATCAGGTTTTGGGTGAAGAAAACCCAAACATCAGGTAGGGTCCATTCATGTAAAATGAACAGGTTGAAGCCTTACAGTTCACCCGTATGAGGGCGGGATAGGAGTAGTCTTGATTTCTAGCAATAATATAAGTTGGTTTTTTTTTCTAAGACTCTAGTCAAGCTTCATTATGTCTCAGTAGCTGACAATGAAACTTCCAAAGTGTAATATTTATATGTTTAATAAGAAGATACTTGCTTTACATTTCCTAATAATTCAGGACAATTTTCATAATTAATATCCATTGATGCATCATTTTCATATGTAAATTCAGTGTACCTGACAGTCTGAGCATCAGTAAAATAAAACTATTAGCTTTTCTAGTTGTCAGTGAATGCTTTTATCAAATGTGCTAAGTTAAAAGTCCCCAGAGCTCTGGGATTTCAAAGAACAGGATTCATTTCAGACAACATCAGGAAAGAGCACCTGGTTCTGATTGTTTTCCAAGCAGAAATGGTATGGCAATCCATGATCTGATGACTAAAACAGTCTTTCCAGAATTATAGCTACTTTTTGAACTCACAGAAATTTTGGGAGTGCTCCAGTAAAGGTTTACCAGAAAAAGGTATTTTAAAAATTTGATGCTGTCTGAACCTTTGTGAAACATTGTATGCCACAACTGGAATGAAATAATATATTTAAAGCTAAAACACATATGAAGAAAAGATCATACATAGGTCCACTGTTTTAGGAAAAAACCCATCCTTTTTCTGATCTTGCTTATTAAACTTATAAACAGTATGTTAAAATTTAGCTTAAGATTGAAAGAATTTTAGAGATGAAGCTTTTTTAGAGATGAAGCTTTCACATTTTTTGTAATTATGCCTATAATAGCCAGGTGGAAATTACGGGCTTGTCCTGCAAATGACATTATGGACTCACAAATTAAAATGAATATAAATGACAAAGAAAATAGCACTTAGAGATAATGTTTCCTAACTTAGTAAGTAATCCTGTTTCAGAACACTGTTTAGCTAACAGATTTTATCGTAATATTTTTCATTAATTGGTGCATGCTCAGTACATACATTTGCATTGTCATAGTAAGTTGGGAAACTAGTGAACCCTGGTGTCCTACAGATTTGTAGGACATTCCCCATAACCTCCTCACCACGCAGGTGATGTGCAGTAGCTGGTTGTCCAGACACTGTCAGACAGTGGTGTAATGGCTGAAATTTTGTCAGCTTTGCCCCGAGTGTGGGTGTTAGTTTGGGTCTCCCTCCTTCAGCCAGGAGATAATTTTCTTAAAACTTAATTAGCTTTTAGACCATTTTTAGTTGAAATGGTCAGCTCTGTCAGAACTGCAGGGGAAGAATTGAGAGGTGGACATACAGTACAGAGAATCGAGAGGTGGACATACAGTACAAAATACAAGTATTTTTTCTAAAGAAGGTAACTGAACTTGCAAAGTAAAAACCCACAGAAATTAAGGGAAAAATGAGAAATTAAAATACTACTTTCATTTGATCTTCTTTTGCTTATGCATTGTAATGTAATTTTTAATTAAGTGCTCCCATCCTGGTTTTCTTACGGAGATGTCCTGTTCCCTTACCTGATGAACAATGGCTCTGAATTTTATTTATTCCTGTTGGCTTTTCCACTGTGTCTTATGGGGTCCCTTCCCAAAGACAAAATCCTTCTCTTCTCAAGGGGTCCACGAAAATGAGTGTTCTGTCTCCTCCAGAATTTCATGAGGTGCATGAGTCATCTGAAAAATAATCTCAGCTGCGTAAGCATAAAACAGAGCCCTGGGAAAACCTCATTTGGGTCAAAAGCACAGTTCTCCCTGACTTCAGCTGCAGTTGGGAATACTCCATGTGTACTGAAAATTGGATAAAGGAACTCAAATGCAGAACACAGGAGAAATTAGGCAGCAACTGGAGCAAGCCTGACATGGCTTGCCAGCATCACTCAAGGATGTAGGGACAGCTATCATTTCTCCTGGGCACCATACAGCTGCCTTAACCATTCCTTTTTATTTGTCCCCGTCATCTTCTGCCTGTTTTGCTTCATGTTTTTCAAATTCTACATTAAATACAGTGACTGTTTCAGAGAGTTTGAGTCTTTTTCAGTGCTGTGATTTATACTGCAGCAGGGTCCTTTGTAATCCATAATGAGTTGGAAGATATTTGCTCATGTCTCAAAAGGAGTGTGACCTTGAGATACAGTGATATTATTGTAATATAGTTGTTGTGATGTAGTCAGTCTGTTTTAAGATCAGAAACATCCCAGTTATCTGACTTGGAGTGCTGATCCAGGATGGACTCACTGTGCTGGGTTGCTGGTGCTGAGAAAGTTTTGACAGGCTGACTTTGTGCCAAATAAATGCAATTAATCTTGCCTTAATGCAAGTGTAACATAAATTCTGTGTCAGGCACAGGAATGTAATTGCAGGTTTACACCTTATCCACATTATAATTTTCACTTTTGAATGATCTGATGGTACAGGGATCTCACATTAAAGATGCAGTCCCTAGCCAAGAGGAACATCATTTCAGGGAACACTCTGCTGTCTTGCCCCATAACACCATGACGAGTACGGATTGGAAATGGAAAAGTTCGAGAATTTGTTTTTTAGGAACTCTGGTGGGAATCTAATTAAACATAAGGGAAACTGAAATTTTTGACAGGCTGATAAGGGAACCAAAAACCCCATCCGGAATTAATCTTTTGCTATAAATCTTGAATGTGTAAAGCTTTATAACAACAATGAAAAAAAAAAGTAAGTGTAGTTTAGTTAGGGAAAATGAAAGCATTTCCTCCAAAAATCATTCTTGGAAATGGCTGAATTGTTTTAGCCGAAATGTTCTAAAACAAACAGCATGATGTTCCCCAGCATGGAAATTTGAAGTACAAGTGGTTGCTCTTTGGCAAAATTATAAGCAGTTTAAAACCTAAAAATAGAAAATGACATTCAGTACTAGACAAAGATGGCATCATGAACTCTGCCCCAACTTACATAGAAAACCAGCAAACACAACAGGGCTTCAAAGCAAATACAAGCTGTTTCTGCAAATACTCTTAGAGTGATTCTTTCTTTGAGACTAGAGGGAGTATGAATCATCTATTTCTTATTAGAGATGGGGCCATCTGCCTGTTATAATGAATTTACATTTCTAATAACCATCTTAGTTGACTTTGATAGCCAGCAAGTGAAATTTCTGAATTGTTACTGAAGGCAGCTATGTGATTTACCAGCATAATTAAGCTTCGGATAAGCCACTCATTCTGCTTTCAATATTCATGTGCATATTCTTATGAGAAACTAGAGCTTAAAACACGAAAAGCCACATAGTAGTAACTCTATGTGGGTAGAATTTTTTGTCTGTAAGTCCAAAATGTCTCTTCTGAGACCTGCCCCTTTTGTGCTTATGTTGCAACAGCTAATACCTAGTTTGTGGCACAGACCTTTTGCAAGACCATCTCTCTGAGGCAGCCCTGATCTAACTAAAGACCTGCTCCACTGCAGGCCCGTCAGTGTGACACTGGGAGGTGTGCTGCACTGTCACCTTCGCTCCAGTGAATTTACATCTCCAGTGCTGTGTAGCTATTATTATCTTTGATACGGGTGGGGAAATTCACTTGAGAGGAGGTTATTTCTATGAGGCCACATAGCGAATGAGGATGTGTCTTACTCCTGTGTTCTGCCTGCAGAAACCTCATTTCTAAATACCATTTTTATTTATTATTTTCTTTCTTTTTTCTTTTTTTCTTTTTTTCTTTTTTTTTTTCTTTGTTTTTTCCCCCGGTGTCCGTGTTTGGGTTTTTAAGATTGCAAGTACACCTGCCATGCTCACTGCCGAGACCTGGTGCACCTCGGCTGCCGGCGGAATGGAAAATTAATGGACTGCCTCGCTCCACATGACACCTTAGATTCCTCTTACAACAGTGGTCAGGTAAGAGATCTCGTGCTCATGTAATCACTGCTTTCTCTCGTCAGCTCTGTAATTAAGTGTGGTCTGCCTGCCCCATCTGGCTGCTCGGGAAGAATGTCTCACTCAGGCATGGCCAGCAAAGCTGGATTTCCCACCCAGTGCTGTGATTTTACAGCACAGCTGGGTCGAGGTGCAACTGGCTGCTGCCAGCTGGGTCAGTCCTGCCCCAATTAATTTTCAGCTAAACTGACTGAAAAGTAATCCCATAAAACAGTGTTTTTCCTGTTGGTTTGAGCCACTGTGGGGTCATTTACACCTAATCAGTAGAAACCTCTGAGATGGCACCTGTGATAACATACAGACTCTCCTTTTTTTACTTTTAGCTGGGAGGGAGGATGAAGAATTGTGTCAAGTTTTTTGTGTGTAAGTTCATTTTTTCAAGTCTTTTATTTAAGCAACAAAAAACCCCTTCATTAACTCAAGTCTGGTCTAAAGTTAGAGTTATACTGTGTTATTCAAAACATAAGTAGTGAAAACAAATTGGTATATGCATGTCCACAGTGGTCAATTTAACCTTTATACTATTTTTAGAACTCATCTTGAAGAAATGTCCTTATTGGAGGGAAAGGGACAAAACCCAAACAATCCCAGACCCAGCTGTTGCTGGTCATGTTCATGTTATCACTGTAAGAATTTCTGTTGTTCTCTGTAAGACTCAAGAGAGATTCATGGAACAGTCAGACCTACCCTGGCTTTCATTATCCACAGAATTGCCACTCACAGGCTGCACTATGCTACAAGCTAAAATTTGTGCCCACCCAAAATACTTCTGTCTCCAAGAAGTCTCCCCTTGCCTTCCTTCCGCCCCACCATAAGATGCATAAATGCATAAAACTATTGTTCTAACACACACCAGTTGTACACCCTGTGTCACTTTTCCTACCCAAGGGATATCATGTTAGTAGATTTGTGGGATGGGTTATTTGGGTCTGGGTTGTTTTTTTTGTTTCAATAATGTTGTACAGAATAAACATTTTTAATTTAAGTATATTTTGGTATCTTACAAATATTTATGCTAAGGCCTTAAAAGACTATTTTGTATGGCAAGAAACTAGAATTATTGGGTATTTTTTCTTCCAGTACTGCCCATTATATATAGTGGAGGCACTATAACTGCCCTCAGAAGCTGCCCAATTATGTACATGAAAGATTGCTCCACAAATATATTAACACACTACAGCAGATACCCCTTTTAGACAGCAACTCCTGCTTTAAATTTTTCTTTCCTGAAATCAGTCTGGTCTAAGGAATCAAACAGATGCCACTTGTCTTCAAAGTCATTGCTATCTTCCTACTTTAATTTACGAGCTTGTGGGATATGCAGTCACAGGTGATTGTAGCCATAGGCCTATTTAAAGGCAGATACTAAACAATACTAAGGAGGGCAAGAGAATCCTCCTTGAGGATTGCAAAAATGTATTCCGAGTCAGCTCTGAAGTCCAGCAACACCATCATTAACTAAAGATGATGTACTGCCATTTCAGTGAAATAGTCTGAGGACACACAAAGCAAAGCAAGCTTAATTTGGTGGAAAAAGCAGCAAGAAATATTAATGTATAGTTGAGCTCAAACCCAATGCTTACATTCCTCTGTGATGATCGCTTACTCACCAGTGAATCAACCAAAAGAAATATTTTCTCAGAGGATTCCAAATTAAAAAATAGTGCAGCACTTTTCCTTTCCAGATTCCTGTTAAGCAAAATTCTTATAGAATATACAGAAGGCCTAAAATCTAGCTGGGAAACATTTGTGATGGACAAAGTTAGACTTTATCCTCAGCCCTTGCCATAGACATGTCAGACAGATTACAGGAAGTATTTTTATAATTTTATTTTTTTAGCAGGAAAAAAAATGGAACTTGCTACAGACTTGTGTCAAAACCAATTTTTATGAAATGATAATTCTACCAAAAAGCAAAACAATCCAGATAAGTAAGACCAATATTTGGTCACACAAAGCTGTGTAATGACTTCTAGTGACTAGAGTGATTGTTCAGCATAGTCCTGGAACAGGTTGCCCAGGGATGGGGTAAAGTCACCATCTGTGGAAGTGTTCAAAAAATGAGTAGACATGGCTCTTCATGATATGATTTAGTGGCTTCACTAGTATTTGGTTGAAGGTTGGACTTGATGATCTTGGAGGACTTTTCCAACCTTAAGGATTCTATGATTCTAAAATTTCTGAGCACCTTTGCTGAGCTTGCTATGTGTCCTCCAGGTCATCACTGAATTTTCTCTGCAAGTGCAACATTTTGTTTTGTAGAAGAGATGCTGCTCCAGCCACCCAAAGCTGTGTGACTGAGAACATAGTGTCTCTTGTGAGCGCCACGTGTCTTGCTGTTGGGAAGAGTGAAGGGGAATAACTCAGATGCTGAAAGGCAGAGTAGCAGGGATGGAGAGGAGGAAGGACATGGCAACACAGGAAGTGTGGGTGACTGTTAGCAAGAAAATACCACGGGAGCATAGAGAGAAGGGCATTAAAAATAATTTTTACTCAAAAATACATGTACAGCTTGCCTGCGAGAGATCTAAAAAAGAGCTAGTTCTGTCCCCGGTATGAATACTGAGCAGGGAAACTGCTTCTTGCTCTTTGAGCCTTACAGTACTTAGGGGAGCCAAATTTCATGTGCATTTGTTTGTGTGCAACAAGATCGCATCAAAGAAGTACTGTTTTTTTCCTGCTGATTTCCTTCCTCTTGGAAGAAGTCACACTTTGGCTCCTTGCAGTAGGTGACAGTTGTTGATCTTTTTCCTCACTAGCTGTTTGGGTCAGTGTGTACCTAACAACTGATACACAAAAGATGAGGATTCAAATGCTATTTTCAGCATCCGTCATCCACTGGTTTTGAAGCAGCATTTACATGCAGAAAACCTGGAATGTTTCCTGTTGGGTCATTTTCTTTACGCACAGCTGTCCCTCATGCACAGTGCAGAAGGAGCTACCATGGGAATCTGCAAGGTTTGAATTCACTCCTTCCTTTGCTACTGACCTGCTCAGACCACTCTGTCTTTCTAGGACTTGTCTACTTTTCTAGTTGGTAAAAAAGGAATAAGAATTTAAAAAAATAATTTTAGTATCTCTGAATGGGAACATTGTTGCAAAAGCTGGCATTAGGTTACTATTTAATTAAAGACAACTCCCAGCTCATCTTTCTCAAAATTACTATTGCCTTCCATGCTAAAAATTTGTGGACTTTAGCACTCTTAAGGTCATTTTTAACTCTCTGTTTAAAGTTTGAACCTGCATCCCATGTATGAAACTGAACAGGTGTTTAGGATAAGATCATGAAGGGGTCAGAGGATGGGAAAAAGACTGTACCTATCTTCTCTACAAAATTATTCTTGCATTCTTATTCTGTGGATGGTGTCCAGTCTGTAGGGTTTCAGTTAGATGCAGGACTGTGCTTTTGAAGCAAATCTTCCAACTGTCTTCACTTCCCTTGTTTCGGTTGATATCAGGGAGTAGTCTTAGGACACAAAAACAATTCCACTTCAGGTGAAAACTAAGCTGCTTCCTGAAGCCTGTGAGAAGAGGCACTCCAGGAGCCTACCTAACACAATCAGTCCACCGGTAGAGATTTTCTTAAGTAAACCTTATGAAGGGTTTATATTGAGGACTTTGGATTCCCAGCAGCACTTGCTGTCCTTTACAGAGCTGTGTGTTGCACTATGTTATTTGCTAAAATAGGCATTAGATTCTTGGCACAGAACTTTCCCCAGTGAGAAGCAAATGGATTAGTGTTCCAATGATGCCTGCTTTTGCTTTATCTATATCGTGACTTTGAAAATCACCTGGCATGCAAAACCAGTTAATTTTGCATGAACTAATTTTGCTAGTCAAATGCAGAGTTGCAAAGATCACAAATGTATTTGGGAATGTCTCACCCATACAGTGAACATCAACTTAAATTGTGAAGGGATTTTGCAGGAATGCCAAAACGTTTTAGTATTTACGGAGAGGGATGACTTGCTAACAGACCATAGTCCTGGGCTTTGTGCCTTTTCTTCCTTCTGGCACAACTGTTTTGTTTTGAAGTACTTTTTTCTTTTTTTTTTTTTTTTTAAACACCAAAGCACTAGTTTGAAGTCATTATATTGGCACTCTTGTGCTGGTACAGGTTAGATCTTTTCTTGTAAAGAGTCATGGCACCTCTGTATGTGGCTAAGTTCCTCACACAGGGAGATTAATACTTTGTGATGATGGTAGACAATGCTTTGAACTCTGACTCTCTGTGACCTCACATCATTTCAGATTGGTCAGGCAATGTGAATATATCTCCTGCTTGATAGAGGCAATATAAACTGCACTTTGTTCTGCTGCAGTGACTTGGTGGTGACCTGAGTGCAGCAGAGCTCAGCGCCCAGCTGTAGTTCCTGGTCCTGAATGCTTGCTCATGCCCATACACTTTTGCATGTTCTACTTGCTCTTCCATTCCCAGTGGCACCAGGACTGCTGGTTTTAGACAATGCTCTTTCAAAATGGGTCAGGAAAATGTTGTAGCTTCTAATGTTTGCCCTTGCAAAGCCCAATCAGCTCTTCAGTTCTCAACACAGCTTTGAACAGTGCTGTCAGCACAACAGGGACTGGGTGTTATGATGTGGCTGGAACACCTTAAACTCCAAATAACCCTGAACAAATGTCTTGTTGAGCCACAGCTTGAGAATCTAGGCTTAAGATTTCCCTTATGGGAAAGAGGAATTTCTTACAGGCTCTTAACTGCTGATTTTGCAAAGAGAGTCAACAGATTTCCAGTGGATTTCCCTCCTGTGCAATTCTGCCAGCAACTGGAGCACTTGGGTGCACACATGAGTTGTCAAACAGTCTCAGAATCTGGAATATGGTCACACAGCTTGACTTTGTTAACAAGTCATTGGAGCTCCAAAGGCCCAATTTTGGAGCTCCTTTCTGTCTGTGTGTATATACACACACATATATATTTCATTATAAAAAGGTCTAGGAAATTCCATGATGTAGCTGTTCTTACAGATCACTGAGGCTGCGGGGTTAAATACTTGAAAATGAAACTCACAATGTCAAACATACTGCAAGAACCCAATGTCAGAAATATATGGTTCAGATGAAAATTGTGTGGCCCTAGATGTTTCCCTCCTGAACAGACTTCCTATAGAGATTAAAGAGGAAATGATGCATATAGGTTCTCTGTGGTCTTGTAACAGAGCACTCAGAAAAAGCTGGGGAAAGAGTTGCCAATTTCTTCCACAAACAACCAGAGTGGGGTGAATAAAGCACCTTTCCAGCAATCCTCTCCTATGCTACCACATTGCCAATTACAGGCACAACACGTCTGACTGACATGCCAAGGCCTTCTCCAAAGTCTAAGAAGTACTGAAGCCATTATGTGGATTTTAATGTATTCCTGTTTTTCTGTCATCCTAGATGAGTCAAAATGTTACAATTTTTTATGCATAAGCCACAGATAGAATTTATTTTCTTCTTCAAGTTGACAAGCCTTCCCAAAGAGGTCTCACTACACTCAAATTTTCTCAGAGACAGAGGGCACTCAGAGGTGAAGTTTGTACAAGACCTGAGGCACTTGGTAAAGTATAGAAAGGGATACAGGATGTTGCAAATGACTTGGATAAAAGCATGCTCCAGATTGCTTCAAATTGCATAAATGCCATGGAGAAGAATGAGAGGATTTCACAGTGCTAATACAGAAACTTCTGGACGTGGAAGGGCACGGAGGTTATCGCCTAAATGTACCTGAAAGCGGTTTCAGTTCTTTCCCTTAAAATATGTGGTAGTTGAACATTTCTTCAAAAATAACCCATTGAGAAAAACCTGACAACACAGAGCAGACTATCATAACGTAGGTGTGTGCCGTTCTTGATTAATAATGAAAGCTACCTTTGAGCTATTGATTACTCTCCTCTATTAACTCTTGGTAGTGGTGTGTACTCTGTACAATGGGCATGGGGTTTACGGCTCACATATTTCAAATTTATGATAAACCTGATTATGCTTCATAATAGTTGAAAGGAAAAGAGGAAAACTGAATTATGTTTGTTTTGGCAGGCAAAGAGAGATTTAAATTTTGACAGTAACTGTGAAAACTTTTAAACCAAAACTGAATCTGATTTCAGTTCTAATTGTGTATATTCCTCAGGTTACTATTAGGGAAATCTATTTGGCAAAAATAAAAGGCTTGATCGATTATATAAACTAGAAATTAGTTCCAAGCTTTCAAAAACTAATTTGAATATCCACAACAGTTCCTGGGGCACTACCATTTACAACCCTCCCTCACAGGAATATTATTAAAACAGGCTTTGCACAATACTGACTTTAGAGTTTTAAATCATAAATTAATGCCAACATTCTATGGAGTCGAATTTATTCTATCAGACATTTGGACTTCTTTCATATTCTCTGGCATAAACATCATGGAATAGTCTGTTGGGTTTGCTTGAGCACACTGAACAAACGCTTGGGTTGATGGTGACTGAGGCAGCAGTCAAATACCACAAGTAGGATAAATCCAAAAGACACATTTAAACAAGAAAAGGGTTTTAGGGCTCAGAGTAGACCTCAAAGCCCAGTAAGTAAAGACTGGATGGGGCATGTAGTGAGGGGACTTGTATCATCATACCACCAAAGAGAGTTAATACTAGAATTGATATTTTTAACAGAATGAACTTCAGCTTCCTGGTGGAAGTTTTCATCCCACAGAAGCAATCTCAATTGTGTTCATATGGCATTATGTTTTTTATACTTTTTTTTAAAAACATGCACATTTTGATCACTAAATGTGTCTTTAAACTTTTTTTCTTAAGTTGCGGATGTTGAGATTTTTTTTCCATTTTAAGTACGAGGTAATATTCAGGCCTGATCTTTCAAATAGAAAGGTAACAAGCTCACTGTTTAAAGCACACATTACTGAAACCTACAGAAGATCAATTATCAGTTGTTTAGCAACCAGATCAATATAGTCAAACAGCTCTGATTTTCTAATTCTCTAAAAGAAGCAGACAAGGCTTCAAATTACAGGAAAATTCTCCTATTAGACAAGGGGAACATTTAAAATGCACTTTTGATTTTTTGCACAGTTAGGTGTTTTCATATTCAAGAGGTTTGTATTGTCTTCCTAGAAAATATGTTTCCCTAAAAATGTAGCTAGCCTCAACCTGCCATTTTGTCAGCTGCCATTGTAAGACCAATGTTCCTTTTCCACTATTTATTTTTAATACACACATTTTCCCACAATCCTTTCCAGTTCCTGCTGTCAGTGCTGTGCCAGGTGTAGGATGTAAAATACCTACTGTAATTTTTATTGTGCCAATTTTCTTCCTAATTCAAAGTTATTAATATCTTCCCAGTATCTCAGCAGGCTCAGCAGAGCACAGATGATCACATTACAAACTTAACACAGGTAATACAGGCTTGCAGGTCCCGTATGTTCCAGGTGGTTCTCCAGTATTCAAATAGCATTGCTTGATCATGTTGGAGAAAAAGTTCAAGGAGAACTGATCCTCTAAAATGTTAAGTTCTGTGTGGAGCCTGAGGGCTGGGCTTGTGATGGTTTGCAGCAGAGGGATCAGAGAACATTTCTGTCATCTTCAGGGTAGATTTTTCAACATGCAGATCAGGACAGCAATCACTAGGACAGTTGGTTTTGATGTGGCATGTGAAGGCAAATGGATGTTTAATCAAAATTTGCATGCTTGAAGATGTGTGTTTTGCTGTTTTATGTTGTAGATTAGATTGTACATGGAAGCTGCATAGTTGCTGGGTGATAAATCACTGACCGTGGCAGTGTCCTGAGCGCCTTACTCAACCCTCAAAACATGCAAAGAAAATGAGCACTGGTAGAGAAATTGTTAAATGGGGTGTAAATGCTGGGCCCTGCAAATCTCTGTCTCAGTGAAGTCCTAACACTGATTTTTCTGAAAATTCCATCTGTAGATGACAGATGGACTACTGAACTTCGCCTTCCAGTTAGAGACAGGCTGGAAAACAGAGTGATAGTGGCTTTCATTCTACCCTTCATGGCCTGATTATGTTTTTCATATCCATTAAACACCTCAATCTAAATAGAATTACCAGCAGCCATGTCAGGTCTGTCCTAATCTATTAATGCACAGGGGTAAAGGGGTGACTGGTTTTCAAGTATAGCAAGGGTCTGAAGAGATGTTTAATATCAGACACTTTCTAGTGCACTTATTCAAGAGGCTGATTTTATTTTGCATTTGAATATTCAGGAATGTAGCTGGGCTGCATCTGACATGATGCAGACTACTTAATTCATCCCATGTAGACCTGCCCTGAGCAAATAATGAGATGGCAGTGAGAATTGATTAGAAAAGAAAGTCAGAACTGTTCAGAAACTCACATCACATGTTCTCAAATGCTCTTCCAGCTTCACATTATCTTGGTTTTTTTTAATAGAGTTTCAGCCTTTTTGTTTGACTTATAGCATTAGCAGCTGTTGGAAATACACGCAGAAGAGATTGCTGCTGCCTTTTGACTCACTGCAGGAAGGGCATGATGCAAAACCTTCCCTGGTGGGGAAGGAAGGTGGGGAGTGGTTTTTGATTATTTTTAATGATAACATTGCAGGGTGAAGATAGGAAAATATTTGTTCCCAGTCTTTGATCCAAGTAGCATGCCAACAAGCAGCAACAAAGACAGCTGTTAGGAAAACAGGTAGACAACAGAGCCCTGTGTTGTTCTGTTTGTTTATCTTACAGGAACGAAAAGTCTTGTTTCCCAGAGAGCAGGAATCAAATGACAGCAGGTAGCATTTTTTCATACTGATTCATGGCTTCCTCTAACTGGTGACACTGCCTAAAAGGTGCCCTCCAGACTCTTCCTCAGTGCAGAAGAGCCTGCTTGTTCACAGGAGCTCAGTTTCTCCCCAGCTATGTGCATGTGCTGCACGCTGTGTTCCCCTTCTCCAAGGGATCTCATTCTACAGTGAAGCTCCATTCTTGCACGTGTTGTCTCATATCAGTCTGCTCCACAGGAATTAGGGATAAGAACTTCAACCTTCCCCAGTTACTCTGCAAATAGTGTGTGTAAGTGTGTAAAAATTCAGTGATGTAGTACTAATGCCTCAATATCCTTACTGGGAAAGGGGAAACTGCCACCAGTTACATGCTATTTAAATGCAACAACAATGAAGTCCTTACTAGTTAACCTTCTGGGGAGTAGTCTTCTTGTTCTTACCCAAAGCATGAAGAAGTAACTGGCTTCCCCAGATTGAAACATGCTAGGTTCTCTTAGCACTTGTGGGAGATCTCAAGCAATAGCCAGTTTGTCATGTTCCCTCCTCCCTTTTTATTTTAGTTATGGTAAGCCTCCATTCCTGCAGCATAGGTCCCACTGGGGGTTCAGCACCTCTGCTTCCCGAGACCTTACAATCCTTTACTGCCAAGTGAAAGAAGCTGCCTGGATACAAAAGGCTGTTGTATAGTTTCTTGGGAACACAGAGGCAGAGTTACAAAATGTATACTCCTACAAGGTTTTTAGATCTGGTTTGTTCTACAAGTAATATGCTGATGGGTTTTTTTGGGTTGGTTTGTTGGTTTGTTTTTTGGCTATTTTTTCTGAGTGTTTATTTCACAAATGATGTAACAAACCTTTCAAAAAATTAGATAAAATCCCTTCATCACTTCTTTCAAGATATACACCTTACATTATGGTTGTGACGTCCCAGTTGGGATTTTCGATCCAACAGTAGTTTTGCATCTTGATCACCACTCATCTGTTGCCTTCATATTGCTTATGACTTGTGCCTTGGTTCCTAATCAAGAAGGCCCCTCCTATGGATGAGTTTTGGATCAGCTCCTGGCCCAGATGATGCTGGAGCCATGATGCTTGGACACTGGACAGTTTCCTGAGAAGATAAACCTGGCTGGTCTCTGCATGTCTGCCCTATTTGGATAACCTCTAGAGAAAAATGGAAAAATTACCTCCCTTTTACATTTGAGAAGAAAACTTTCATCATGGGATCTCAAGACATCTTCAGACACATATGTTACAATTAGTCTTGTGAACCCATGGGAAGGTGCACATGCCCGTTTCAGGTATTTCGCCTGCTGATGTGTTGCAGTAAGATGGATAACTGGGTATGATTACTTGATTTGCCTAAATCATATCCTCTGCTTCTCCATCTCTTTCTCTGCTGATGCTTGCAAGTGTGTATTGTAGCCATGGTAAATCCCTTTTTAAGGCTTTGTCTTTTCTGACAGAGTGTTTGTTTACAGGAAGATAAATACCATCATTGATTATTTTGCTTTACAATCCTAGGTGAGAACAAAGCAGTGATGATGGTTACCATGGGGCAGCAGGATGAGGTCAGTACCATGCGTCCTGCCTGGGGCTGACCTCACTTAGTTGCCTTCAGGATAAAAATTATGTTGTCTTAATTTCACTAGGCTTTTCTATCACAATTTCTTATCAGAAAATTCTGCAACATTATTCTCTGGGGAAGGAAGAACAGTATATCACAAGGCTGAACACTACTTTTATATTTCCCAGTACTCCTGAACTTTTGTTTAGAGAAGCACTGCTCAGTCTACACTCCACTCTGTTTTCCATTTGCATTGTTCTCTTCCCTCGACCTTCCTTTTGCCATCCTGAGTAATATTTTTCTTTACAGTAATCTTGAAGAGAGATTTCTTTATCTGCATATATGACTAATCAGTAAGGTCTTATGATCATTATAAAGCAGTTTGTTGGAGGTGGGAATTAGAGCATGAAACAGGGACTGAGGAAGCCGGATTTTCAGTCTTTGCTCTACTAATGACTGATTAGATATGGCCTTCAGCAAGTCAATTTGGCCTCGGTTTTCAGATGTGCTGATTTAATTTTTAGTCTTTTGCTTCCAGCTTTCTTTTCTTCATTGTTTTGGGGAGAGGGAGTTGCCCATGGCATGCAAACCTGCTATTTTGTTTACCTTAAAATATTTCTCAGTCTGGGCAGTCAGAAGCAGAAGTTGGTTTTGGAAATGGTTGTGAGTAATGTTCCTTACCTGTCACCACAATGAGGATAAGCTCTTTCTTGCAAAATGTTATGGGTGAATGAATGCACTAGGTGGCACAGAGTTATGTTCTGAGAACTTGATTGTTTCTTCTTTATGCTTTACCTGTAACGTCTATGAATATCCCTGAATTTGTTAAAGAATCCGTCACTTGGGGAAGGTAAGCAAGGTTGATTTCTTTAAGCTGAGGATTACAGATTCAGAGTTAACTCAGTATGAGGAAGTGGAAAGAGTAAAATCTCTGGCACATGCATTTGTGAACTATGATTTTACTGAGTTCTTTATATTATTTTCCCCATGATTAGCAGATATAACTAGAGAGAGGAACAATTTATTGGAGTGAATGAATACAAGAAAAAAAGTGGTTTGAAAATACCTAGGATTCATAGTTTCGGTTGTCATTTGGCAGCAGCTGTCTGTCTGAGAAGTGTCCTTAATGCTACTCTTTGCGGGTAGGTCAGGAGTCCCTCTCCTTTGGCTGAACCATCTTTCTGAGATCCCGTGTTCCGTCTCCCAGCAGGAACCTTCCAAGCTGGGCTGGGCTGCACAGCTCCCACAGCTTCCCCTGCCTCAACCCACACCCCAGGCTGCTGGGCTTCACCCCTTTGCTGCCAGGTCCTTCCACGCAGTGCAGGAGCAGCCTGTCAGATATGTACATCCCCCGTGATGGGGCCAGAGAGGGGACAGACCTCCACTGCCAGGGAAAGAGGGAGACAGAAAAGGGACAAGAGGGGATGACATGAGCCATCTGGATTTTTTATTCTTGATTCCCTCTGTGTCCCATCAAGCTGTCTGGACCTCCCAGAGCAGCCTCACTCCTGGGGATTCTTGAGAATCAGGGCTTTAGATTAGACAGTGAAAAAGGAGATGCAGGATCTATCAGAGTCAGTAAAAGCAGAGTTTTGCTGCAACAGATCCCGTTTCACTAACAGTTTGTAAACATCCATTTTGTTTTTTTCTTTAAAGTATCCTCAGCTTGCAATTTTGAGCCTTCTTTGGACTGAGATTGCCTGATGGGGAGTCAGCACATGTCCTTGAACCATGGGGCCTCTGATGTCAGGGAAGTATGTGTGCCTCCATCCCACCCACCCTTAGGCTATCTGAATTTTAAGATGTGTTGGCCATGGTCCAACGGCTGGCAGCATTTCATAGACAAGTCCTCTAGACTGTGCTAAAGCGCTGTGCATAAGAGCAGTCTTATTTTACACTCTTGTCCACACTTTCTTTTCTTATAAGTCACCTGTGTGTTTTGGCTTCAGTTAAGAAGGAAAAAAAATTGGCAGTTCTGCTGTAGTCAGATTTGGCAGTCTCACTGGTTACTTCCAGTAATTATCTCCATGTCACAGATATGCTCTTGGTGCCAGTTTTAGGAAAACCTTCCACCTTTTTGATGTCCGGTTAAGGAAATGGATTCTTTAGGAAATTGCTTTTGTCCGAGAACAACCCCTTCTTTACAAATGCTCTCACTGTGATCTTTCACAAAAGGCTGCATTCAAAATTTGAAATATGCTGATGTGCAAATAATTTCAATAGCTGACCTGCAGAATCTGTTGGCAGGACTGCTAGAGGCAGTTTGCTCTGATTCCAGCTGCCTGCTTAATTTTGGCAGCTGCACGCTTTCTGGCTCAGATGCCTGCAGTCTCTTGTCCAAGTTAGGAGCTAGATGAACTCTATTCACTGTCTTGTAAGTGCACCTCAGCTTATCTTCTACATCAAGAGTTAGACCTAGAGCTTGGGCTGCCTTTTGCCTCTGAAAGTTATTTTAAATGGACCCAGTAAAGCTGGATCAGTGACGCGCGGTGGTGGATGCGGCTGCCGGAGCCCCGCCGGGGAGGGGGGCGGTCGTCGCCTTGCCTTGTAAGGGTATCTGCGCGGCTGCAGAGCGGTGGCGAGCGCTGCCAGCCATCCTGAGCAATCGCAGGAGGCCTTCCAAAGTAGCCAAGCATACAGGGGCAGGTCCTCTGGAAGGGCAGATGCCGAAGCATATGTTAAGGCACATCGAGGACCGCTGAGTGCAGCGTGGCAGAGGTTGTGGTAGGAGATTGCTTCCAGAACACAGATGTGAAATTCTTAGGTATGGCTTGCAGTGTTGGTGTGCCTCTCTGTTTCAAATCCTCACATCTCTGCCACAAAAATATTTTTAAAAGTTTTGCAGACTTTTGGTAAGTTAATTTAAAAACAGTTCTTTGAAACAAACAGTTTTTAGAAGGACTTTCAGACCCAAAGAAAATGAAGGTAGATACCCTAATGCATACAGCAAACAGCATAAGCTTTTTAGCATTGTTCTGCTGCTACCATAAGTGATGTTTCTGACATATTCTGAAGTCTGCATGTAAGACTGCAAGTTCACTTACCACTTACTGACCTTGAGGTCCAACCCATCTTTCAGTTTTCCTGTGACTCTGCTAATGTGGTCACATGTCAGAGGAGGGGAGGAGCACCCACAGTGTTAAGTTACCTGCACATGTGGACACACATCTGTACATCTGTTGAGCCACATGAATATAACCTCTCTTTGGCAATGCGTTGCTGCGGTTGCTGTCCAGGTCTGGCACTCCAGACACTGAGTGCAGGCATGAAGATGTGGTGCTGCCCCGTGATTTTGTGGGGGTCTGGCACTGCTCCTGAGGGACAAGAGGTAGAGAGGGAATGATGGAGACAGCGTATGGCTGGTGAGAATAAGCACTGACCAGCAGGACTCAAGGACAAGGTGTGAGGAACAAAGACCATCCTTTTTAAAACAAAAGTCATGCATTGTTCATGCCAGATGCAGTTTTTTCACAGTTGGCATTGGTGGCATTGCCTTTGTAATGGCAGCTACTCAGACAGATCTGGGATCCACTTGGTAAATGGCATAAAAGGAAGTGCTTGTGGCTCATGCAGTCTGGTGCTTTGTGCCCCAGCGTACTTTGTGTTCCTCTCCTACGGAGAGCATTCCAAGCTCTGACCAGTGACATCTTACCTTGATATTGCTACGGTAGCCCCCACTGCCCCAGTGCCCAGCTTGTTTTCCTCTTGGGAAGCTCTGATTTGCCTGGAGGGATGGCTCAGCTGACGAGGCAGCTGTTCTACTGTGGCAGATTTCAGCCTGGTGCTATTAAGAAAAAAAAATTAAAAAATAAAAATTGGTTCCAGTTTATCCTAATCATCTAAGCTCTAAATTGAGGCGGTTCAGCAGCTGCCTCATGAACAGCTGAGCTGCCTGTGCAGGAGGAACAGAAACTTCTCAGAGAGAGGCAGCTCAGATTGATAGTTAAGGGCAGGAGTAACTACTTGTGTTGCACTTAAGTCTCTAGGTGCACAGGTTGCGTGGCACATCTCAACATAGCAAAGGAAATTGGAGTTGTGGGAGATGTCTTTGTGAGCCTGCAACAGAGCATTTCTATGTCAGTGACAGAAAAGAGAACATGATGAAACGTGTTCAAATGTTGTAGGAAAAAAGCTATATTTAGCTGCTCTAAAAATTGCTAAGCATCAGACATGAGGAAAATGGCTGTGGCAACCTACGCTCCTCCAGTTTCACCTGTTGCGGTGTTTCTTAAGTCTGGAAATATCTATAAAATAAGTAACATAGCAGTTAAAACTTTCCCAGAAGAGGTGTAAACAAACTAAACTCACTTGCCGAAACAGCTATTGCTGAACTATGAATTGACCTTGAGCTGTGTCGATTCGCTGTAATGCAAACCATCTGCATGCTGAAACAATTAAAGCCTTCACATCTCCTAGGAGTTTCCTTCCTCCGATTATAACTTATGTGCTGTGGTAGAAGCACAGAGGTAAACAGCTAGTTAGAGTGGCCCTCTGTGTCTGTGTAATTTTATGGTGCAGCACATACAAAACTATTTTCATTTGAAGTGGCAGCCAGCTTTCAAGTAGAAAATATAGCATATGCGTGGTACCAAATGCTGGAGTCACAGCTTGTAAGACAGCCTGAGTTAGACACATCTGCTTTGCTCCTCTGTTTCCCTTCCCCCAGCTCTTCTTTGGATGTACCAAGTTTTCATGAAGCGCAGGTCATGCTGGAGGGGCACTGCTTAAATACAGGCTGCTCCTGTATAAGGCCTCTCTGCATATGCTAAACTGAAACCCCTGCCCTCTGTAAGAGCAGTACCTAAGTGCACTGAGCCTGGGCTGTATCTGAAGTGAAAGCCTTGGATAGCAATCACATGTGATTTTATAAAAGTTTTCTTTAATTTACAACTACTTTAGTTTCCAGGAGCTCAGAGTTTACACTCTTTAAAGCCATAAAAAATCAATCTACAGCCATGGCATCAGAGTTTGGATGTTGCTGTGGTGGGAAAATACCAGAGATGTTGCTTCCGTAGGATTGCTGTACAATTTGCTGTGTCCCACAACTGGCAAAGTTTCATATTAAAATCTCTGCACTATAAAACCACTTTCTAACATATTCTTCCAGCACTTATGTCCATGCAGATGACAACAGCACTAAAACTTCAGATGCTCCCTCTTCAGATCACAGGAAAGAGTAATCATGCAAGCTCAGTAAAACAAGAAAATTAATTTATTTTGTAGGAATAGGTTTTTATTCTGGAAAAAAGTTTTAGACACTCATTTTTAGAAAACAATCTTAACATTCTAGACAATGTAAACATAGGCAATCTAAACATAGGACTGTAAAATTAAAATAATTAAATATTTTGCTTTCAAAGTTAAGTCTGAAAAATAATGAGTAGATGCAGCACAGTTTCTGAGCCAGCCATGATTATTTGTCTCTGTGGCCAAAGGCTTCCATCCTAGGGGCTGACCTCTGGCCTCTGGCCAGGTACCATAAAGCGCCTCAGGTCCACGTTTCTCAGAGCAGGCTGTGTCCTACACGCCTGTATGTGTGGACTCAGGATTCAGCATGCATGTTTTATCAGTTCAAAGTGCCTGGAAAATGTGAGGGGGGGCTGAGTGAGTGACATTGGCTGGGATACTGTAAGAGAAAGGTGAAGTGCAGAAAAAGACTGGGGGGCTCCACACTGCCATGATGATGTGATTTCTGGTGCTGACTACCCTTGGAAGAAGCTCCAGGGTTTGTTTTGAAGGAAATGTATTGATTTGCTGTAAAAGAAGGCCCACAAGTGAACTAACATGTGAAAAAAGATTTTCAGCACACCAGACCCTGGGGCTGAGCTGGGAAGGGGAATTATTTGGCAGTGTTGGTTCAAGTCCTCTAAATTCTAGGTCATGTAGATGTTATGTATAAAAGACTACCTATAACAAACAGACAAAAGTATATCAGTTGCTAGATTTACAGTTTCCTTTGTGACCTGAGTACTGACCCGTGTCTGACCTCTGCTGCGGGCCAGAGAAGTAATGAGGGTCTTGGTCATTCCCTGCATGCAGGGTTTGCAGGAATATGTTAACCTTGAGGCAGTCAGTCATGAAAGAGGCATTTCCCACCTTACAAGTACATGCCTTTGAGACTCAAATATATCCCCTTTGTGTTTATTTTTTATAACATCACGGGGGTTTGGTTAATGAAACAGATAAAAATAAGTAATGTCAGCTTCTCTGCATCAGCCCAGGGCTCAGGCTCTGACCTCCTCACCCACTGCAGGACCAGACGTGGCAGTCTGTGGGGGCATAAATGGCTTCTTTCCCTCGGGGTGGGAATGGTGCTCCTACTGCATTTAAGTGCATATGTTGGGTTTTTTCCCTCTGGTCACCTCTTTTTTTCCCCCAAAGTGCTGTCACTACATCTGATTGATAAAATGTAGGCAGAGGAGAGCAAGAGCCATACTGAACCAGGACGCCTCTGGCAAGGCTACAGACCCGTGTGATCTGCAGCTCTGCTGGGCTTCTCATTGATGTAAAGCGTCTGCTTCCTCCCTTTCTCTTCCCTCCATATGTTAAATCTCCTAACCTGAGGATTTGCGATGCGGTGTGCACATCATTCCACAATTTTGAAAGAAAAATAGAAGCATCATATTTTCCTTTTCTGTTTTCTCTTTTCTAGTTCTCCAGTATCTTCTCAGCCCCGATACATATGCTTTTCTTAGCGGCCTTTTCACATAGATTACTTTTTTCATAATTTTAATTTCTAATTTTTTAGTATGTTTTTTTCTCTAAATCTTCCTTCAAGATTAGAAGCGTACATCTCAGCTTTCCTAAATGTGTGCTCTTTTTCCACCCAGAAATCTCCGTAGACATTTGTTTATGGAATTCTGGTGAGGAAAACTTATTTCTATTCTAAAATATCACCTTTTAAATTTGGGTTTTACTTGGCTGATTTGCCTATTTCTCACTTCCGACTTGTTCCGGTTCCTGCGCTCCTGTCTCTTCTTCAAACTGTGGTTTTTTTTCTTCCCCTGAAGCAGTGCTCTCTCAGTGAGGGAGGAAGTGCATGATCGCAAAGATGGGAATCAGAAAGGTCTTGGGCCAGTGAATGGAACACAAACCAAATATGAAAGGAGTTAGTGAGATTTAGCTACGAGAAAGCTTGATTGAGGGCAAAATTTTCAAAGGTGGTCACATCCTACTGAAAACGTGAAAAGTGTTTATCTTGCGCAGCGCTGCAGAAGAACAGAGGCCAAACCCCAACTACCTTGCTTTAGCAGCTGGCAGCTCGTCCCATTGCCCGCTGGGCTCGCGAGCTGGGCAGGGAGCGGGCAGGCAGAGCAGGCAATGGGGCTGCCCTGCTGCAGCCCCCAGCGCTTCAGCGGGCGGGGTGGCTCCACCAGCAGGGCACTGCACTTCCAGGCGATTTTTCTCAGATTTTTCCAGCTAAGGGGGGACTGCATGGGTTAGGAAGGCATTTCAGCAGACAAGTTGTCAGATCTGTTGTCCTGTCAAACAGCACTGTTTTTCTGGGACGGCTGACTTCACAGACGGACTGTTGTCGAGACGATTTACTAGAAAGTCCTAAACTTGTTTCTGTGATCTTCTTCAGTCAGACTTATTAAACATAGCAAAATGTCATCTCATACACAATATGACAAGACAATTTCTAGTTCTTTGTCTAGCAAATGACAATAGGGATGTGATTCCCAGACCAGAAGGCCCCTTCCCCCACCAATTCACCAGTTTGAGGACAGATGCTGGGAATCAGATTGCAGCCACAGGGCATTAGGGCTCACATTTTCGTGGTATCCACAAAGCATGCTGAGCTTCCACAGTTGTGGTTTCTATACTTAAAACAGAAGGTCCTAGTTAATTTTACTGCTCCGAGTATTTTTATACAATGTTCACAATTAGGATCTGAATTAAAAGTAGGAGAATGTCTGTTTTCTGTACACTTTGTTATAGATTATTTCCTTAAGATTATATTCTCTCATATAGTAGTTCTACTGCTTACCCTGTGTGCTGGTTTGAAAGCAAAACCAGTGAGAAACTCCCCGTCAGAAGTACAACTTAATAGGAAAAACTAAAATAAATGCAATAGTACAAAAAAAAAGAAACCACTGACAGAGTCAGGATACAACCTGACACCCTGTCAGTCAGGGTGTTGGTAGCAGTCCAATAAAATGGTGGCTGCAGTCCTCCAGAGTTCTGCTGAAGATGGTCCGGTTGAAGCAGTGATCCTGTAGAAAAGGTCTGGTCTTCACCTGAAGGTCCAGTGGTAGCTCTTGTCCTCTGGGAATCCAGTAGGTAAGGGCTGACTCTGGTGTTTGAAATCTTAGCTTATATCCAGGATGGGATGCTTGGTTCCTCCCTCTGGGCAGAGCATCTCACAATGGGAGGATGTAATTTTATCAGCCATGTGGTGAGACTAGATGGCCCATTAACAGGAGATATCCCCCCTAGAGGGAGGATGGGTCATGGGAGAGATAAGGAACCCTGCCCCACCTGGTTTGGACAGCTGGCCTATTAACAGGAGATAGTCCGGAGAGGAGGCAAGGGACACAGCCCCACCTAGTTTTAACAGCTCCTGAAGATGGTAATAGAATACACTGCAACCCAGGACACCCTGGCAAGATGTGGTGCTTGCAGAGAATTGGATGACAGCACTCCCAGGCCTCTGAGCTTCCCTTATGCCAGCCTTTGCCTATACTCATGTCTTACTATTCACACCAATAGAACTGTGTGAGTAAGGATGCTTATTCACCTGTTTATTGAGCTGGGGTTTCTGGGCTACATCTGCCTCCTGACAGACTTTATCTGACATTGTTGGGGCTGGCTACAGCATAAGCTAAAAAGGCCATTGCTGCAGGGAATGGATTTCTGGATGGAACATGGCTCTCACCTTTGAATTCTTACTGCTACTGACATATCCCTGATCTAGCCTTTGAAATGAGAGTGAAAGGCAGGGCAAGACTCTCTTCAGTACATTTGCACAGCTCTCTGAAGCCCTCTGATTAAACGTGTGACAGACATATGAAATATTTTTTCATAACTTGTATTACAAAATCTACCTTTTTGGATCTGTGACAAGAAAGTACCTGTTTAATAATGCAGTCTATAATCAACAGGAGAGGAAGAAAGGAAAATTGCTAACAAGCCTGTCTGTTTTGGATAGCACTTCTGCCTAACTGGGATGCAAAAAAACTGATAGGGAAATGCAAACCAGTACAGCAAAGGACTGCTTTATCGAGATCCTTTCAAAGGCAATGGGAGCCTTTCAGTTGGTCTCAGTGGGTTTTGGGGCAGGGCAGGATGTGAGAAGGTGAGTGCTGACACCACATGATGAGGCCAGACTCAATGTCAGTGGTTTTGAACTGCAAAAATACTCCCTTGGTGAAAGTTGCACTTGTAGTCTTATCCTGGCCAACCTTGAGTCATCTTGCTAAGCTGAATTGATTACACATCTGTTTGAGATAAAAGGGTATAGAATATTCTGGAAAGCTGTCAGACTGTAGCACAAGAATGATGGTAATTCCAAAACTGTCAGAAAGGTACAATTTTATCTGTACAGCTTTAGGTAGCAACCAAGATAAAGAATCCTCCAAACTACGTGCATGAAAATTGAAATTATGAGTAGCTGTATTGATTTCAGTCAAACTGTGCGTTTAGGTAGGTGGCCACATGTTTGCAGCTTCACAAGAAAGGAGACAAGCACAATCTTCTTGTTCCATCCACTTTCTCTCCCCCTTCAAAATAATGTATGTCTGACTGCTCTGAGCACAACCCTTGGGATAGGAAAGGTGAATTTACTCTGATTTCTGTTATCTTCTGACCAGTCCAAGTATGGTAGATGAAGAACAGAGATCTGGTGAGTGACAGTGTGCAAACATGTAAGAAAGAGATTATATGGATTATTTTTAATTTCCAGCTATCCCTTTCTTTTTGAGGATTTTGGATTAAAAGTTGCATCAAAGGGGCTTAGGGGTTGGGCAGCATCAAGGATTTTAAGAGCCAGAAGAGGATTCCTGACAATGCTGTCTAAGGTTGTGACTGCCATAACAAGTACCTGTCCCCACGGCATTTCTTCACCAGGAGATGGGGAGAGGTGGTTTACCTGGCTCCTGTTTGTTTTCAGTCTGCACTCATGTGTCTGTGTGGCTGGAATGACCTTGTTTGAATTAACAAGTTGCCAGGGTATGAATCAAAGGATAATTGTCACTGCTGCCAGTGGTACTAAACAGACCTGAGCTATTAATTCAAGACAAATGGGAGAAATGGGTAAATAGAAAGTTTACTGGTGTAAAGAAACTACAGGCCTGAGTGGATGTTCTGTTTTGGTTGTATTTCAACTTTATTGCTTTGCTTTGATCATTTGAAATTACTACTGTCTTCAGCTGGAATGTAGACAAAACTAAGCCCACACGATTAATTACTTATTCAGATTTTAAAGGGACAGTCTGTTACAAATTGTCATTCTTCCTCTGCAACTGATTTTTAGGACATGTTTTTGTTATATGGACATAATTTAAATAACTAACATAATGGAATAATTATATTTCCCTGTTAAATGTGTTACAAAGAAGCCAAATCCAATGTGCTATTTGGTAGGAACTCCTTTGGATTTCAATCCTGAGCAAATCTGAAGATTTAGTATGTCCCATAGGGACTAATCATCAATAAGACTATGTCCATGGTCAGGGACAGGGTTTGCAAAGACATACAAAGGCAGAAAATGAGAGGGGGAGAGAGAGACTCGCCACACTCCAGAAATGACCAAAAGGGTTCCTAAAACAGCCAGGGGCTAGAGGCACTTGGCAAATTCATAGCAGTTAGAATTAAATACTGCTAGGGTTGCTAATGAGACTCTTCCTGCAAAGCACTGGTGAAACTGGGGGCATACTAAAGCAGACTTAGAGGGTGTAAGAAAGTTTAGATCCTTGTGATGACCCTTTCCTTCCCGCAGCCTGTGTCCTGTTTCCCTTCACTGCTGGGAGGCTGCTGCCTGCAGCTGTGGGGCCACTACGGGTCCTGCTTGCCAGAGCATGTAAGCACCCTTGCAGGATTTCACCCAAGGGAGATTGACATCAGGGGAAATAAAAAAGGAGGAATTCTTGTCTTGAGATCTCCACATTACTTCTTAAATTATAAGAGAAATATAGTCTTAAATGCTACAGGACCCTCCAGCCCATGCCCTACCTTGATTTTTCCTTTCCTGCTCCTTTGACCCAATGCCTTTTGATGTAGTCTGGCACAAGTCTGGAGAGAAGACCGAGGCTTGTGTGCAGAAGTGAGCATCTCGGTCCCGAGGCTCAAAGCAGAATTACTGGCAAAGTGAATGTTTTGCGGCATTCTCATTTCAATCAGTCCTCCCAGTTTCTCTGTCAGAGGGCTGAGGGGATGTTTTAGAAACATGTAAACATCATGCAGTTGGTAATGGAGTTAATGTAAACTCTGTAGGATGTTTTATCAGTTGTCCCTTTGTTTAGTCTGGGAAGCAGAAGAATGGGAGGAACAAAAAGAGTCCTCAAGTACCCAAAAGGTTTCTCTAAAAAAATAGCAATGAACTGTTCTACCTCTGTTTCTTTTGTTAAGGAACAAAAGGTTAAGGATTCAAAATGAGATGTTAATAAAAAATTTCTAACTCAATAAATAACTTAAACACTGGAAGAGATGGCCTACAGTGGAGGTGCTACAGCACCATACTGCATTTTAAGAACAATTTAGCCAAAGGACTGTTAGGGATGGTGTAAAGTACTCAGTTCTTCTTCAGAGCAGAAGATGAATTGACTGAACTAATAATCTGTGTAATCCTGTACAACCATACTTTCCTGTGGTATTGTGATTACTTCAATAAAGTGATATTTTAATACAAATAAAGCCATGAAGCTGCAGGACCTTGTGAAGCAATCCACCTCTATGCAATTTGTTGTCTGCTTCTAAGGGTTATTTCAGTTACAGTAGTTCAAATTCTTGCCTGATTAATAAAACTATTCACACCTGTTTTGCCTTATAGGAAGTCAGCTTTCACTTCTCTGGAAGCTATGCTTGATATTTCCTTTATCTCAGCTGACTCTCCAAAACCACAAAGTGATTTAAAACTGAGTTTTATCCTATGAGGGAACAGTAATTTAAATTATTGTTTTTCCTCTTACACAACAAATAACTGTATACCACACAGATTATCTTTGTCTGTGATTTCTCTTTATTCATATTTTATTCATGAGATTCTTGCTTTGAAACAGAGTGTCTATTACTATTTTAGGTTGTGTTACTTGAGCCACCACTTTTAAGTGGCTACAGTTTAAAAATACTATGAAATTCTGTCTGTGTCATCAAGCTTTAATTAAAAAAATAGTTCATTCTCCTTTTCTTCACCGGTGCATTTGTAGCACTACTTGCTACTTGCTTAATGATTAATCAAAAAAAAAGCGCCTCCCTCTTCTCTTCTTGCTAACTGCCTGTGTGATCCTATGGTAACTGATTGACAGCTTAATTTCTCATATGATTGAATTATTTCTCAGAAGGACTGATCACGAGCCTCGTAATGCTCTGTGTTTCAGATCTTGCTCCTGTGCCATATTCCTTGGCTTTTAAGTTAATATTTTTTTACCTAATCATTCTTCCGTAATTCTCCTTAAGAACAAGCATGCTTTCAGAAAGCTTATTACTACCTTTATCTTGAGACATGGCTATTTTTGTTTTCATTAAGCGGTGCTGTTTGTTTTTTGTTGTTGTTGACTATTTAAGAGGCCTGTCAGAATGAACCAAAAGTAGTGCAAGTGTTCTAGTGCAGAGGTTTCAGTGCAGCACCTAACAAAGAGCCTTGGATGAATCTTACCTAGGTAAGATTAAAAAGTCAATTTGAGAATGTGGAAGACTACTTGTCAGGGGACAGAGACCTTAAAAATATGGGCAGAAAGTAGCGAGGGATCAGTGAAATCCACAGGGGTACCAATTAATATTTAAGTATCAGCCTTGAAAAATACTTGGTTTTGGGTATGTTACTTGCAAGCACCAAACAAATCAACACTGAAAGGCGTCACATCTGTTTGTACCTTCATGTGAATTGTTTGGTTCAGTGCCATGTCTGAAAAAAATTAAAATGAAAAATCTCTTGTCAAAATCAGTAGGCTTAAAAACTGAGCTAGAGTGTAGGAGTGAACTCATTTTGGAAGATATATCACAGAAAACTTAGACATGTTTTCTTGATCATTCTTTGTTGCAGAGAGAGAAAATGACACTGTGAATTTGGTGTTATCAGTATAAATGATGCTTTACAGATGAGATGAATGCCATGCCTTGCTGCCAGGGAATATATAAACTTGAGCCCGGGACTTGCAACTGATCTTGCTCAAATGAACTTGAGCTCTGTTGCAGCAGCTTATTGTCTCGATGATGCGCTTTGCCAGCCTAATGTTCCACCCACACACTATCAGGTTTGAGACTGCGGCCAAGCAAACAAGCTATACACAGAGAACCTCTTGTTGCTGGGGAGTCCATCAAGTGTGCCAGCAGATAATATATAAAAATACCTTTGTAGTTTGAAAACACAAATGCCATTTTTGATTACACCTGAGCCACTTAAAATCCTTCACCTTAATTGTGATCATGGACAGGGGTGTTTTTTCCAAAAGTTTTGTAAACTGGAGGTACTGGGCCTTGGACACGTTCAGAGGCATGCCCAGCAGATCTCTGGTGTGACTTCTTTTTGGCATGGGCTCAGTGAGCCAGGTAACACAAAGCTTGTTTGTCTACAGCAAGCATTTTAATACGTTTTAGTTGCATTCAAGTAACCTGGCATTCAACTTAAAGCTATCTCGCATACCACAGGGCTTTACACTGCCAACAAGTAGGCTCAAGATCTGCCACATCTGCATCTATGCTGTTAGACCCAATTATTTTTCTTTAAAAGCTATGCAGCCTTCTAATCTGCCAGATGCCAAACTCCATACAAAAATCTGGAAGAATCAGAGTTGATGAGAAAGTAAGGATTTAACACCTCCCAAACTGACTGACCGGTTTTACTTCTCAATGTGAGTTGTTTTGCTGTTTTTGAGGTGACTTTATCAGTATGTAAGGCATGCCGGTCCCGGAAGAGCACCTACTGGCAGAAACAGACCCAGTCCCTGCTTGGATATGGGCATAGGAACAGCCACGCACAGCAGATGAGGAGTGTGTGAGGGACCAGCGAAATGGGGATCAGGACGAGGGAAAGGAGATGTTCGCTAATGGTGTCCCGGGTACATCTGTGTCTGAGTACTGAGACCACGGGAACTGATGTGTAAACGCACAACTTCAAATACGTTTAATCTGAGGCTGTGCTGTTGCTGAAAGGTATGGCCTTTCTGATCCCCGCATCTCGAGGGTTTGCTCCGGCAGCAAGCGGCTGATGTGACTCACTTCCTCCCGTGGGACCACCGCTGTGGCACGGGGGACAGCAGGAACGCCGGGCTAAGGGCGTGCAGGAAAGGCAAGTCTGCTTTTACGGGCAGCTGCATAGCTTTAGGAAGCCGTACCTTAAACCTAGTATCCTGTCGGTGACAGTGACCAGCCTTAGATAAATTAAAGGAAGACATGAGACTCTGAGGCAGGTAATTCAGGAGTGACCTGGCCTTCAGGCATTGTCTGTCATTTCCCCCAGTAGTGATGAGTCTGATGTTTCCCCTGTGTCTTATCAGGACTTTTGTGCTTTAAATATGTTTTCCAGTTGCAGATCTGGATATTCTTGCTATCTGCACACATATCTAATCTCTGGCGAGTCTTCACAAGCCTCCCTCCTCGCTACATCCTGGGGCGACGAATTCCATTGACTTAATAGTTCGTGGGCTGGTGATGGTGCGCGGAGCGGCCCCGGCCAGGCACCGCCGCAGCTGCGGAACTGGAGGCTGTGACTGCTCAGCGCGGTGCAGCTGCCCCCAGCCGCAAAGCCGGAATTCACGGATTGCTGGAAGAACTGTAAGGGAAAAGCTCTCCCCATTATTATGCCGTAGGTCATTTTTAAAATGACTGTTCTTACAGTGCATAGAAGAGTGAAATTGGGTAATTATTAGGGGAAAGTTTGGAAACTTCTTACTTCAGCAAGGCCTCCCTCAGCTGCCCCGCTGCTGGTAATGAGCATAGGGATGCGGAGGCGCCGGCACGAGACCGGGAGGGAGTCAGGAACTTGGCCGGCCCCGGGCCGGGCCGGGCGCGCGTTCGGGGCGCCGGGCTGGGAAGGAGCCGCCCCCGCCCCTCACCTGCTGCCCGGGCGGGCAGGGGCGGCGCTGCCCGGGAACTCGCGCGGCAGGAAGGGAGCGGAGCGAGGGCGGGAGCGGGGCCGCCAGAGCCGCAGCTCCTCCTCCTCCTGCGCCCCAGACCCCGCGGGCTGGGCGAGGAGCGGCAGCGGCGGGGCCCCATGCGGTGGCCGGGACGGCGCTCTCCGCCGCCCGGCCCCAGCACCACCAGCAGCCCCCGCCGCCGCCGATGACCTGGACCAGCAGCATGAGCAGCGGGTACAGCAGCCTGGAGGACGAAGAGTCCGAGGAGTTCTTCTTCACCGCGCGCACCTCCTTCTTCAGGAGGCCGCCGGGCAAGAGCCGCGCCGCCCCACAAGTAAGTGCCGTGCGCCGGGCCGGCGGGGCGGCTGCGCCGCGCGGGGCAGCTGCCGCCGGGCCGGGCCGGCTCCCTCCGGCTCGGCCTCCACGTGTCCGCCGCCCCCTCCCCCACGGGGAAGGACCCGCGGAGCCGCCCGGGCGCCGGGACGGAGCGGGGAGAGGCGGCCGGGAAGGGCTTCCCTCGGCAGGCTTCCAGCGGGGTTCCGCGCTGCCGGGGGTCACTGAAGGGGCCCCGCCGGCGTTCCCCTCTCGGCAGCCGGGCTGAAGGACTCCCATTGCCCGGCGGGCAGGGGATGCGACCAGAAATCGCTTGTTTGTGCGGTGAGTAACCGCGCTGTCGGCCCCGCTGCCGCCTCTGCGGGGCACGGCGGAGTCTGCCTCCTCGCTCCTTCGGAGCTCATTCCGAGGTGAATGACAGCCTCTTCAGCTGGTTTGTTGGCAGGGAAAGGCCCTCTGAAGTGTTTAAGTGGCTTGGTTTAAGCATTCAGGCTCAGACAAGTGGGCCTTTGAAGTGAAGAACTGATTAAAAACAAAGCAAAAACTCTGAACCAACCCCTTGTGTGGGCAGCGTTGAAATTTCAGTGGAGGACCTGTCCGAACCAGAGCATTCATTAAACCATATAGGGTAAACGTCACACTTTTTTGGCTAAGTAGTCTATCCCCCCTCATTTCTCTCTTCCCAGAGCACAGGTTCTCATTGTAGAGATGGCTGGTGTCTTTGGAAACCATAGGCTAGCGAGCCTGTTTTGTTTATGCTGCTACTTCTTCACCTGCTCCCGCCAGCATCAGTGCCTTCTTTCTGTTCAGTGTCTGTTTTTTTCTACAAACCCTTAGTAGTTTTTCCCACTGGATTTTAGTGTTAGTATTACTGCTGCTACGGGGACCTGGTTATAAACTTGCTCTTGAAAGCCTGGATACATCAGCTGCCCTCTGGTCCACCTGTGGCACTTGTCAAAAAACATTATTTGTTGCCCACAGCCATTCCTGTAGGCTGTGTTCTGCAGAAAGCCAATCTTGGTTTCTGTTTCTCTGAGGTTATGTTCCATTTGTGATTTGCTTAAAACTGAAACCCTCCAGCTGCCCCTCAGGAAACTCCTGCTCCCGTTTGAGGAAGTGCAAGAGCTCTCTTGAGCTTTAACTTCCTTCGAGAAGTTTGGCAGGGAGCCTGGGCACACCCTCTTCCTACACCTGAGCTTGGGCACTTGAAGCAGATAGCCTGGGACCAGCTGTGTATCAGGTCATGGCTGCTTCTCCAGGGTACTTCTCTTGACCCCTCTCCTCAGCCGTTGTTTTTGTCTCACGAATTTTGAGTTTCAGCCTCCCGCTTACCTCAGTTGTTCTCTGGAAGCTGCTGAGTGCTGTGGAGTGTACTTGAACTTCGTCTGCTAACCTATTTGGCCAGCACTGGCTGCCACCTGGCCCTTAGAGAGGAGGATCCTGGTGTGACAGTACTGTGTGACTAGATACCTAACTGCTATCTGCCTCTGTGTAGCTACTGTATCATGACATGTGAGAAGGCCCATGTCTTGGTTCAGATCCTAAAAACATACACATCTTTTTAATGCTATTGTATGAGTTGTGTTGCTAAATATTAGCTTTATAAGTAGTAAATTGTGCAAATTGTTGTGTGTGGTGCTAATATTTCCAAGCAAGAGGGACTGGAAAAAACAAAAAAAACCCCCTCTAACTAAAATTTGATATTGTGCTCTAGTAATGCTTCCCAAAAGAATACTGCAGTGAGGTGTTGCAGAGTACATGTTTAAGTATAAATTTACTAGGCTGGAACAAATTAATCTGTATTGTTGATTCTGCAGCATCAGAAATACTCAGCTAGTATTTCTAGTCATGAAGTTATTACCAGTTGCTCTCAACTGATGATTTATAGAGAAAAGGAAAAAACCTCCAAACAATGCTGCATGTAGACTTCAACAGTCATGTGGCCAGTAAGAGTTGGTTTCCCCTTCCAGCAATAACAGTCATAATAAGCCTCTTTGTAGGGATGAGGATGTTACTTTTGGTTTGTATTTGAGGTTTAGTCAAAAAATGCATGCTATGTCCCCTTGAGCGAAGAGAAAAGAGGGGAGCTGATAGTTATTGTTTCTGTGTCTTTCTCAACTACAAAAATACGACGTTTTGCAGTGTGGGTTTCTCTTCTTGCAGAAGACTTTAAGTGCTGGCAGTTACGTTTTCCATCTTAGCTCCCTCTACCCCCTTTCTTGCAGGGAAGAAATGGTTTAGAGCATTTGGTTTGCAGCTGTGCCTGCAGAAAAACTCAGTACTAGTGTTTAGCCTTATTTTGTATGGATTTCCAAAGAAAAGAAAGAGAAAAGGAAATTCACGAGCCTAAGTAGTGAATTTTTGTCTTTGTTTAATTAGGCAAAGATGGGCTTAAATACATCAAATTCTGCAACTGAGACAGGATTAATGAATTGACAGCAATTCTGGTATAAAAATTTTGTGATAGTACCTTTGGACTTTGCTTAGGATGCCTAATCTTTAGAGTGGTTAAAGATTTAGACAACTCTTCCTCTCTCTATACCACTTCTAAAAAAAATTGCAGCATAAAACCATTGCAGCATGTAATAGGTGGTGTGGTGTTTTGGGATTGAGCAGTAGCCCCAAAGTTATTTCTTAAGCAAGAAATACTTCAGTCTGAGGGCAGTGTGAATAAAAATGCAGATTGCTTTTTGCTGTCTTATTGTTCCTGAAAGTTTACCTTTATTTAAGGTTTCTTATCATCCATATCTCTTGTAAAATTTAAGTGTCAGAGACTAGATGAGGCTCAGTGTGGCCCTGTTTCATGTTTGCAATGAGTCATTTTATAAATGAAAAAGACAGAACTGTAAATATTTTTGTCCTGGTAGTGTTACTACTCATGTGAGGTAAAGTTATCCATGTACATAGGCTTTTGCAAGATCAGACTGGTGCTTCTGTATGATCAAGCCTTTGGAAATTGTCCATTCCCTGTAGAGAAAATACCAAAATAAGATATTTGGCAAACTTTTGAAAACTGACCCCTTTCTCTCCCTATTTCCTCCCACCCACCCCCATCCTTCAGGAAAATTGAAAACAGTCATGCCTCCTGCTGCAAGCCCCACCATATGCTGGAGGGATGTGCATCTTCCTGTGTATGTTTTCTGCACTTTCCTTCCACATGCCAGTTCCTTGAATTATCCCACTTTGAGCAGGGTCAATGTAAATCCTTGCAACACTTTTCCTTTCTCAGAAGTCTCGATGAACTTTCAGGCCTTCTAGGTGGTTAGTTCCAAGCCATGCTAAGCTCATGTCTGCTGTCAGGATGACTGCAAAAACCTGACGACATCCCTGTACTTGATGCTGCCTGCTCTATGTTTGAGGGCCTCTTCCACTGTAACTGTAAAGGTTAGAAACATGAGAAGAGGCTGTGGTCAAGCTCTCTCTGCCTTTACGCATGAGGAATCTGTGAGACAGGACATCACTAAGCTTTAGGAAACCTTGCTTTGGAAGCTGGCAGCTATGAAGGTCATGGATCCTAGCTGCTAGAAGAGGGCCAGTCCTGCAGGTTCTGTTCAGCATCTGGATTGTGAATAGTTTGCACACAAAATGTGAGAGATTTCTGATTGATGTCTCATGCAAAATGGCTTGGATATAGGAGGTTTGACACTTGGATGCTGCTCTGTTCTTTGGAAAAAACTCCTAAATGCTGCTGTGTGCTCTGTTTTTCTGTCATTTCATACTGGGCTCTGTAAAAGTGTTTGCAAGAAAAATGCAATATCTTCTGTTGGCAGTTTCCTTCTGCACCCAAGAATGTCCTCATTGCCTCACTGTCAACACTGGTCCTTCCCTGTCTGAGGTCTGATTTCTCCCTCTCTCTTCCCCCTACTGATCTTGGTCTTCATGGCTTCCAGACCCACTAAGTTCCTTCCCCTGCACCCTCACCCAGTGCCCCCTGCCATGACATTGGCTTTGTGGCTGTCTTTTCTGCATGCCAGTGGGATTTTCAGGTGTGGTAATGGCAGTGGGAAAGGAAATTCATAAAAAAGCTGGAAGTGGAAAGCAGATAAGAGCAGAGGAGGTGTAAAGGGGAAAGGCAAAAGGTGGACGGTGACAGTCTCATCCCTAACTAGTCCTAACAAGGTCACCAGCAATCTCTCATTTCACTGTTGAAAGACGAGGTTTGGAGGGAAAGGTATAGCCAATGGTTTTTTTTTAATGGGTGAGCTGGTGAAAATGGGAAAAAGTAGGATGAACTTCTAGGCACAGATGCCTTTTTTTAAGTCTCTCCTATACGAATTTGCACAGTAGGTGGAGGCACGTGGTTGAGAGGAAGAGGGACCATAAAAAAAAGCATTTAATTTGTGAAGAAAACAGTTTCTGTTAGTAAAATGCAATTTGTAGCTGCTCAAGCCTAGTTAGGACGTCTTTGTGTTACTAGTGTCCGTTATTAATGTTTCACGTGTTTTGGCCATTAGGACTCTTCCTGGGTTTCCTTTCAGTAACATTCCCTGGGGAAAATGGCTCTCCTGACTACCAGAAAAAATGAGGTTTCTAATTATAGGCTTGCTTTGGAGCCAAAAAGTTTAGGTTTGTGTTTGACATGTAGTTGTGAAACTTATTTAAAAAAAGGCAACTAAAAATATCCAGTAATGTTTTGTTCTTTTTTTCTAAAATCCATTTGGCAGTCAGTGAATATTATGGGATAAACATTGTTGCAACTGAAATACTTGAAAGTTAAGAGCTGAAGGAATGAGTAGGGTAGAGACTGTGTGTATTTTAAGCCGACATCACTGTGACAGTAAACTAGCGGTCCTTATTTTGTGTTTTTGCCTTACTCTTCTCTTGGAGCACTTGATGTGGCATGTGTACGTCAGTAACTTGGAGGGGCTTGATGGCCATTTTGTGGTGAACTCTAAGTCCCCTGCTGGTGACTGACAGCCTCTGGAGGTGAGATGAGGTTTATGCTCTGTGCAGAGGATGCTGATTGCCATATGCTGGTTTATCATCACAGTTGGTTCTTGGAATCATTGGTTTAGATTTTGAGGACTTAACTATATGAAATGGTAACTACTAGTGCACATAAAAATTTAAGAAACAGGTTTAGGAGAGATAGATTAATGTACTGTCCTAAGCAGAGTTCAAGTCACTAAAACATGTAATGAGTGCTGGTTAGATTCAGCAGTTGAAGTGCCATGAGTGTAGCACCAGCGGCAGGTAGTATTCAGACTAGATGAATAACTCTAAACCTTTCCACTGTTTTCTTTAGTCTATTGTAGTAATACTATATTAAGTGCATCTCAGGCAGTTACTTCTCTATAAACTTTGGGAGCACAAACAATGTGTTATTATCTTTGTTATTGACATTTATTCAAATCTCACCAGAGAAACACTGATTTTTTTTTTCCTTTTGTTGGAGAAAAAAGGGCTTTGATTCACTTATCGGATCTTGGGGTACAGTAGCTAGACTTCATGTTAGTAAGATCAGGAGCACTTAGTAAGTGTGGGTATTTTGTGAATAAAGTGATGTAATTAAGTTGGGATAATTGTGTAGCTTTGAGTGCAAAGCAGAAGGGCAGAGCTGTGGAGTTTTGCTGAAGTCAGAAAGTATTAGGCACCTACAGCTTTATGATCCAAAATGTTTAGACTTAGGCTTCTTCAGACACATGTGAATAGACATGCAGACACAAGGAGTTTTCTTTTGACTGAAGAGTCTGGTGAATTCAGGAAAGTGCTCTGCAGAGCAACAGCGCTCAAGGTTGTCTGAATACACTTAAGAGATTAAAAAAAAACAACAAAAAGTTACTTAATGAGAAAATTTGACACCCCCTTTTCATGATCTGTTATTTCAGCTGTAGAGCAGTGTGTAAAAATAATATCAGAATGACCATTTTGGAAGAGGGTCTTGCTGATTAACATTTAGCTACTGCAAGAGCAAAATTATGAAGAAAAACTAAAGTAGAAACCGATGCTACAGTTTGTCTCTTCAGTAAAAAGTCAGTGGCACCAGTGCTGGATTAACAGTTGCAAACACTGCTGGCTGATGGGTGGGGCACGAAGGGTCAAAGCGTATGGGGTAACATCACAGGCTGGCAGCCAGTCACTCATGGAGTTCCACAGGGCTCCATCCTCCGCCCAGAGCTTGTCCACATCTTCATTAATGACTGGGATGCAGGACTGGAAGGAATACTAAATAAATTTGCCAGTGACACTAAATTGAGAGGAGCTGTTGACTCCCTCGAAGGCAGAGAGCCACTGACGATTTAGAGAGATGAGCAATCACCAACCACATGAAGTTTAACAAGGGCAAGTGACAGATTCTGCACCTGAGATGGGACAGCCCTGGATGTGTGGACAGACTGGGGAACGAGGCTGGAGAGCAGCACTGAGGAAAGGAACCTGGGGGTCCTCGTTGAGGGAGAGTTGAATATGAGTCAGCAGTGCCTTAACAGTGAGGAGGGCCACCCATGTCCTGGGGTGCATCACGAACAGGTATCGCCAGCTGGGCAAGGGAGGGGATTGTCCCACTGTGCTCTGCACTGGGGTGGCCTCACCTTGAGTCCTGTGTGCAGTTTTGGGCAATGCAGGGAAGATACTGCCCAACACTGTAAGGAATAGGCACAATGTAAGGCAGATACTAAGCTATTGGAGAGTGTCCAAAATGGGGCAATGAGGATGGTGAAGGGTCTTGAGGGGAAGCTGTATGAGGAGTGGCCAAGGTCACTTGGTCTGTTCAACCTGGAGAACAGGAGACTGAGGGGAGAGCTCATTGCCATCTGCAGCTTCCTTGTGAGGGGAAGTTTTAAAACCAGCAGTCCCACAGATGTTAGAGGCATGCCCTGATGGGACTGAAGCTAGCCCAGCATGCTGTCATTCCCCAGTTTCAGTGCAGCACTTAGTTGACTACTGCATGGTCAGGCTTTTGTATGGGTTCAGGTGCCTGTATCAAAGCCCACACGTTTCTGTAGACAGGTATGAATTGACTTGGGGTGAGTAATTGCCGCTTTCCTTTTGGCATGCTTGCTTTCCTGTGAGGTTGATGAAATACTGCAGACAGTTTTGAGGAGAGTGCTTCCTATGCAGACGTGTATTTGGCTATGCTAAGTAGCCGCATGTGATTTATGTAGCAATTAAGAATGCTTTCTAGTTACTCATCTGTGTGTGTGCTGGAGAGGAATTTGTGTTCTGCATGCAGAGGAATCTATGCCATGCTGAAAATAATAGTAAAAGCAGCAGTGGTTCCTCTGCCTCAGAGGATGCATCAAACGTTGATGTTGGGTATGTAGGAGTACTTGGTGTGCCAGTTGTCAGCTTCTCTGTCTCACTCTTTACCCACTAAGTAATTGTGGAAAATGCTGTTTGCAAGTGTGTTTCTTTTAGAAATTATATAAAATAATATACTAGGGGCAAATTACGAAGGCAGTTGTCTCTAATCTTTTATAGATATTCTTGTTGTCCATAATTAGGACTGCTCGTATTGTGATCTGTCTCCTCACTGATCCAAGGTGTGGTCAAGTGCATGGATGCACAGTCTAACCATGCTGTACTCTTCCTCATAGTGCACAGTCCTTGTATGTTGTGTTTGCAGTGCACAATCAATACAGTCTCTCTAAAGCCTGATTGGTAATAATAAAAACTGAATCTCAAGTTGTTCTCTGACTGCAGATGATAGTTTGCCAAATATTTAAGTGCTTCATTTTATTTCTGCCGAAGCAGGAATCCCATGATTTGACTTGTCCCCCTTGAAATAAAGTTTGTAATAGAACAAACATGTTAATACTTCACAAGTAGCTTAACACTTTTATTGATGGCTAATAACCTCTGTTGTAGAGGACTTCCTCTCAGTGACTTCTTATGTACAGTTGTGCCTAGATCACATTTGCCTGTAAATTTGAGAGAGTCTAGTTCAGATGTTTCATTTAGAGCACTACTCTTCTCTTAGGGGGTTCCTCTCTTCTGAGGAATTGGGCTCCTCAAGATCAAAGCCTGCTCGTCTTGCTGTTCAGTCCGCCAGCAGCTTGATTTATTGTGTTCACTTAGATACATAAGCTGAGATTGTGGAAGTCTTTTTGTTCAGAGCTGCTCATTTAATTGTAAAATATTTTCATAGTTCATCTGAGAAGCATCTGGTAAAGCCATATAAACTCCAGCAACTGCACTAGGGATTTCAGCATGACCCATTGTGATTGTGTGTACAGAAACTGGCATATTCTTTGGCACTGCCTAAAAGGTTAAGAATTTGGTGATTGTGTATTGCATAATGGGAGAATTGGCCTGCATTGTTTATCCTCATGTTTTAAATGAGTAAGTTCAAGGGTCAGTATTATTGAGATTGGCATAAGAGTCAGTGCAAAGTTTCAAAGCAGATGTAATTTGAACTACTATATTAGAATTTTTTATTGTTATTGATATGTGGAAAGGTTATGTAGTATAGGCATAGACAGGTATCTTATGTTACCCTTTATGATAAAATGTGTAAAAAAACCCCCAACCCCATTTTTTTTCATCTTTGAGTAGCTTGCAAGTGGTAGAAAAGCTGACATGTGGCAAGTAACCCAGGCTGTGCCTAAAGTGCACAGCAGGTGCATGCTCTAGCCAGCTGCAGGAGCTCATCCCCCAGCTTTCCAGACTGGTGAATTAAAGAATGGTCAGCCCCTTTTTTGTTACCATGCATGTGTGTTTAACTTTGAAAAGCAGTGGAGAGAGAGGGTTTCTGCAGAAGCACTTCTGGATCCATCAGGCTAGACTGTTTGAACCTAAGTGTTGAAGACTAAAGAATAGAAATATGAGCAGGAGGAAAGTTCTTTTTAATCCTGTCAAACATACAGGCTCCCAATTTCCATCACCAGGAGTACCTTGACCCAAAAATTAGACCCATGTGATGGCTGTGCTATAGCCAGGGGTAAATACTGCAGTAAAGGAGTGCTCCTGAAAACTGCTAAAATGAATCCCTAACTCTCCGTGTGGCCTGGACCTGGCAGCTGAAAGCTAGAAATAGGTATAGCTTTTATATTTGATAGTTAAGGAGTGAAGGAGGAGGAGAAGGAAGGAATCTTTGTGTAGAAGACTTGCTCCATCTCTTGCAGGATGATAGTATGAGCACTTATCAACTATTGAGAGCAAATTGGAGTAAATTATCCTGCATGCATGTGAGGCATGGTAAAAGTCATTTGAGATGGGGAGTTGATTTGTGACTCTAGTCTTTTAGGAGCTCTGATGGAAAGAAAGAAAAGTATTCTATCTGTCCTGCTGTAAGTGCAGGCTGAAAAATTGCCTGTTCATATTTCTCCACATAGGAGCAATGTCTTATGTCCTGTGGAAAAATGTACAGTTTAACCAAAAGTTCATGCTTGAGGCAGTTGCTCCATTAGGTACCCACATACAAGTGCTGGCAGTGTAAGAACAGCAGAGTCAGGGGAACATTAGTTGTGCAGGCAACCAGATGCAAGCAGTAACCAGACTCCCATGTAATCTGCGCAAGAGAAATCTGCTTTATTAAGGGGAACTTGATCTTTCATTAAAGAAATCTTCTTCTGGTCATGATACTCACAGCTTTCATGGAGCCTAACTTAGCGCAGTGTTACTTTTCTACTACAATGTCTGCATAAATCTGTAACTCTGAAGTGTGATTTTCTGTATTTAGAAGTTTATCCAGATAATTGGGTTAATTTTGATGTAAAATCTAATATTAAGGGAAGTTTGCAGGTTTTGTATGAGTTAGCAGGTCAGCTTAAGATGAACTGGGAATACTTAACTTGATATTCATGGGCGCTTTATTTGTTGAATTAAGGGAATGCCTTTTTCGCCTTCCAAGAATATGTGATGTGGGGTGATGACTAATGTCAGGAGTCTTACTCAACTCTTTCTGTAATGAAAATCATTTAGCTGCTTTTAGAGAGCCCAGTAAGTGGATCTCAGGATCTAAGTAAATGGATTCACAGTAGCTAGTTAAGATAGTCTTATGGAATGGGGCTATTGTAGAGTTCAAAGACTGGAATATCTTTTGTTGTATTTGGTAATATAATTTAGTTATTTCCCTGGAGCAGTGACTCTTAAAATACTGAATTGCTTTAATTACCTTTTAATTCACTGTAGTGGTAAGAGACTACTGCATATGCATATGTATGTCAGGGGAGACAGCAAAGCTTCTGGACATCAGTCAGATAAACTTCTGAATCAGATCATCACATTATTTTAAATTTCATTTTTCTTGAATATAAAGTTGAATTAATTAATGTGATGAGTTGCCTTTTTAAAATTTTTTTCTTTGGGATCTATGACTATGTTAAAAATTGTTCCTGAACAATTTCCTACACACCCTCCCTGCTCTTATTTTTTATTCAAGGACCTAGCCAAGCAAGAACTTGTTTTATTCTTTGGGTACTAATTACTTTCCCTTCTTCTATAGGTCTGAGACTGACTCACACTGCTCTTGCTTATAACAATTTTAACAAGAATTGCTGATAAATCTAAATACCTTCTCTAAGCATTCTCTGTATCAACTGCACTCTAGTGCTTTGGGGTCTGATTAAGGCTTCATGGGAACAAGTTTGTTTTCACAGAACTTGAAAAATGGTATTAGTGTTCAGCTGACCATGTGATCTACTATTCTGAACTTTTGTTGGTCCCTTGCTTGCCTAGGAGGTATTTTTACTGCTTTAAAAATAGTATAATGTTAGCAAAATCAAATTCAGCTTAACTAAAACCACCGTGTTTTAATTAAAGTATGTTAAAGAAAATATATTCTCTAAGACTTTTCATTCTGTGCTGTAAATTACAACTTTTTTCTTGAGTGAATATTCCGTAGACTGTTGTCAAAGAGTATGATAACTGGGAGAATATTCTTATTGCTAGCTCAAACCTGTGAGCAACAGGACTTCATGAAGTAGATTTATTTGTGGGTTTCTGGCTTTTTGTTGCTCTGGTCAGAATTCTTGATCTATAAAATGAAGCAGACAGTTCCTGTGCTTAGCACGGTGATATTTTTATATTCTGGATTAGGCTGGGTGCCAATTAGTCAGCCACTGTCTACCCTTCACAGTTTAGACAGTTCCTACATCTTAGACCTGATCGCAGCCTATATAACATTATCCCAAATAAATGCCAGGTATTTAGGCAAGGTGGAGAGCCAGTGATGCTTTGTAAATCAAAGTGGCTCTGTTGCTAGCAGACAATATTCCATCAGGGTTTCTCTTTTGGTTTGTTAAACCATAAGGCACTTGTGATTGCCTTGATAGTGTGATAGAAGGTTTGTTATAAAATACAGAAATAATTCCTAATATACACCTCTCTCGAGTTCTGAATAAGAATGGAACTGTCTGTAAAACAGTAACCTTAAAGAAGTGTCCAGCTGTCACAAGATCAAATAAGTTGGTTTGAAACATGGCAGGTTGTGTAATGCAAATTTGTTTGACTTCTTTATGATCACCAAATCATAGTGAGATTCCTGGGAGTTTAATTCTGTGTTATGCCACCAAAAAGCCACTTTGTGCTCACCTGTGCCTGAGATGAACTTCTGAAGTGTGTTTTCAGGTGGAAAAGTTATTGGCAGCACCCCCTTGTTTTGGCTCACTCCTGTTGGGTGTCCTTGGTTTTCCAGTTGCTGTTACCCTGTCCCCCACTGGCAGCAGTGGGCATGGGAGCTTTTGGAAGGAGTCTTGCACCCACTGAGCTGAATCCTATGGAAGAATGAATTTTCTTCTCTTACTGTGCTCTCCTGGAAGGGGTCATCCCACTTGCAAAGAGAGCTTTAGGTACTCTTACAGCGGAAGTCTCTGCTTTGATGGTCATAGCAGCTGGCGATTCGAATATCCAAACTGTTGTTCCATTGTTCCACGTGTTCCTGTAACTGAGGAGTGCTAAGATGTGCCTTAATACAAATCTTGGAGGATTTAAATAACTTACAGATTATTCCAATAGAACAGAAGTTACATATTTAGAAGTATCCTTCTAAAGATCTTCTGTGTTTGCCCAGTCATGGGCGAGAGTGGTTAATACAGTTATATCACCGGTTTTGTTTTATGGCTAGAGTTTGTGGGTTTGTCTACGCTGACAGCTGCTTTTGAATTGATTATGTGTTCACATGGTGGGAAGCTTATCTCAGGATGGGGGAACATGACTGTTTATATTGTGCTAAGAGGTTAATATGTGAAGTGAAACATCAAAGCAATTTCTAATGCTCTGAACTTTAAAACTCACAGTTAATTTAATTAAAAAATAATTAAAGGCACGTCTTTCCCCACCCCTGAATGCAGGCCCCAAATATTCTTCAAAGCATATTTGATTTTAATGATTTGGTGATTTCCTCCCTGAGGCTTTTTTTAACTTGCCATTGGCATATAAAGATGTAGCTTTGAGTTGCAATGATAAAAGACTATTAATGCAGTAGATGTTTGCCTCCTAAAATAGTAAAATGACATGTTCTGTGGAAATAGCCTCATATTAAAAAAAAAAATTCATAAGCTTCGTGGTTTTTCCTCTAGCAGCCTAAGTTAATGATACACCTTTTTTACTGATTTACAGCTTAAACTAGCTTCTGAAGCAGCTTGGTGAAGTGCATGGTATGGAATGCTAGCATGCCACCCTTGCTTTTTCACTTTTCTCTTCTTTTGTCTCCTCTCCTACCCTTGAATTCTAATGAAGGGGCCTGTTGTAAAATGAGTTTGATTTTAATTCAGCCTTTATGGCCAATGCTGGAAAAATCATGTGTTATGTAATACAGATTTACTGCACTAAGTGGTTGTGAAGATGTTATGTGGAGGATATAGGATAGGAGCTCCATGCTACTTGTCTGGATTTAACAAGTGGTAACCTAGGTTTTCATCTTCAGAGATCTGTCTGGAAGACAGAGTGGGAAAAAAAAAAGGTTTTCAGAAGGCATTTCACATTTGGTAGTAATTGTGTCAGAAACAAAAGGCAGTGGAGAGGAAAATTTTTTATTATAAGGATTATTGATACTTGCATTGGTATTTTTTTATGTTGCAGGTATGGGCATTACAGTGCCCTAAGGGCAGCCGTTAGAAAGGTGGTGCCATTCCCTGGATATGGGAAGGAACTACGTTTTTTAGGTACTTGGAGAGATCCTTTCTCATTCTGGACACACTCTGGGAGAGACTGCTTGAGTGGGGAGGTTGGACTAGATGATCTCCAGCAGTTCCTTCCAGCGTTACGCATTCTGTGATTCTTCCCTTTCTCCTTGCTATGTGCTTCCAAATGAACATCAGTACTGCTCTTCCAGAGAAATCCAAACTTTGTTCTGACTGTTCCCAACAGACAAGCGAAAAAGCCTGAAATATGGTGGGGATGCCATGCTGAAACTGAGCTGGAATTGGATCCCGTTCTCTTTCAGATGTGTAACACCAGAACATAACTTTCCTGGTCAACGCTTGCTCTGTCCCTCTTTGTTGTTCTCGTGGTTTCTGTGCAGCTCCATGGCTGCATGCTCACAAGGAGATCTTCTAACCTGCAATAGTAATTGGATTGCTAATCCACACAGGTTATGTGTAAATAGTTAGGTAGTGTTTTCTTTTGGGTTCATAATTTCACCATACTTCACTTTTGGTGAAGCAGATGTTTGCAACACATATTGGTGAAAACATGATAAACTAAATGTTAAACGTAAGTTTTTCTAAGATGTAAAAGGTCAAAACACAGGCCTGGTGAAACTCCCAGCGCTCGTTTTGTTTGGGTGTTTTGTAGAAGGATGCCAAGTACAGGCAGGTTTCCAGTCTCCTGATTTATCCTATGAACCAAGGGGAACAAGTGATGTCTCACAAGGTAGAACACAAAGGGATCATCATGGAGCAGTTCATCCTACCTCTGTTGGTCATGCCCTGTCATATCTCAGCCACACACCTACAAGGTGGATGCTGCAGGTTGAGGGCTGTTTCAGTGTGGCTGCCATTGCTTGAGCAGAGGGTGTGGTTCCACTGAAGCTTCAGTTAATTAAGGTTGGTTTTTGTTCAGATGGCTTCCTTGAATCAGATCTCTCTGTGATTGCAACAGGAACAGCTCTGGTGCTAGAGCAGGTGGAGGAATGAGCAGATGGGGAAGCTGACTGAGAGGGTGGGACCTCAGGAGGCTGGGCTTAGCTGGTGGAGCTGCACTTCAGGAGGGAAAGCCCCAGCTGATGGTGCAGTGAAGACATGCCTTGGAGTGTTTGGACAGATTTCTTAACTGGATAGACATGATACAGGTAGGCAGAAGGTGGAGAAGTCTGAGTTCTTTGGTTTTGCGTGGTTTTGGTTTGGCTTTTTTTTTTTTTGGTGCTTGTTTTTATTCTTTTAATGAATAATGGTTCTGAAAGGAAGAAAGCGGTAGAACTTCTTGAATGGAAAATATGGTTTATGCTTTGGTATCTGACAGAAAGTAGTGCAGCAAATAGGATTGCAATGTAAACCTTGGATTTATTCGCAGGTTTTTGATTTTCAAAATACATGCATTTGTGTATTTCTAGCTCTTTGTATTTTCTATGGCTTTAGAATCCTCCTGTAATTGTTCCCTGTAACAGGTTTAACAGGCCAGCTCATCCAACTGGAGGATAAAGTTAAGGACACTATTTTAACATATTGAAATGTATTTTAAATGTTATGCCATACCAAAAGGTAGCTGCGCTCTTTCCTGTGCCTTGACCAACCAGCTGTTATAGGATTTTTCCACTGCAAATGTGAGCCTGTTAATGGAAATCGGGTGTTCGTCCTTTGCTTGTTGCCTTGCTTGCCAGTTTTGAGGGAAGGTTGGAAGGGATTTATTAATCTGCTTGACGAATGTATCATCAGTGTCTATTTTCATGCCACTTCATAAAAAGTTTCCAAGCTGAAACTATCTGCCTGTGGTAATGGTTGTTGTAATCAACCTTTTGCCATGATTTTGTTTTGTTGTTTTGGGCTTTACTGGTTATAGTACGAACTGCAGTTACTGCTGTTTTCACAGGTGTAAATATGGGTAGCTTTTTGGATGTAACCAATTGAGAGGAAGAAAGTTTCTTTTGCTGGATGGAAGACAGAGAAATGTAGGTGAAGAAGCTACAGCAAGGGAGGAGGCAGCTGCTTTCAGCAGGAGATCTTGCTCTGCTGGTGGGCCACTGGAGGAAGAGAAGGCAGGCCTGTGCCCTCCTTCTGCCTTTCTTTAATCACAGAATGGGGACATTTGAGCATCTTGACTTCTGACTGTTTAATAATTTAATTTGCCTGTTTTAAAGAGGGAGAAAATCACCTGATTAGCTTCTGGACAAACTGGAAGGCCACATATGATTCTTCTTTTTCTCTCTCTTTTTTTTCTTCTTTTTTTCTTGTCTCCCCACAAGGCTGATGATAACAAATAGGACAGAACTCAGATGAGTAAGCCACTAGTGTTGCCAGGATCGTGGTAAATAGCAGAGCTGTGTATGCTATTAATGTAAGAAAAGTATGAAGTTTAAAAAATACGTGAAATGATACCTCATTGCATGGCAGATTAGATCTATTTTTTTTACCTTGGTTGTTTTTATTGCATGAGACACAAGATGTTTCCTCCCTTTCTTGTTCTCTTAGATCTTTCTCTTACAAATGTGTGAATCTGCTTCAGGTACTTTGTTAAAACAAACAAGGAACAAGTGTGGACGCCTACCAGCAGACTGGGGAGCACCAGCAGGAGCAGAAGGACCAAAACTTGACTGACATTGCCAAGACCTGAAAGCATTTGATGGTTTTTTGGCAGCAATCTCATTTTGTAATAGTCTCTGAACTTGGCCCTTAGATGAATGCAGTGCACTGGGGCGCTGAGGAATCTGTGTAAATACTTAGATTTCTGCATAATCAGTTTTGGTTCTGCCAATTAATAATATTTTTTAGGAAGTAGTTGCAAAGTCTGTTTTATTTTATTGAGAGCTGAAAAAGGGAGCCGTTGGACTCAAAGACCATGTATGTGCCTAGCCCTCAGGAGAAATGGAGCTTCCTAGTCAGGGTGAGGAGACCAGGTGACAGTGCATGGCCTCTGTCTCTTCTTCCCTGGCTCAAAGGTTCTCTGTGTGTAGCACCTGTGTGAAGAATTGGATCTCCTCTGGGCAAAGGACTGATGTGAGCAGATGTAAGAACCCCTGTGAGTGCTCCAGCTCACCAGTGTGGCTGTGGCTGAGTCTCTGCTGCCAGTGGGCTCTTCCCTCATGTCCATGCAGTGTGCTGGCTTTGACAGGGGATTCCTGCAATGGCCTTGGGGAAAAGGTCCTTCTGCTCTGCAGAGAGCTCTGCTGTGTCCTGGGTACAGGATAAGGCATCTGGGTGACCAAGCTGCCTGGAAAGAAAGGGGGAGCTCTGGGTCAGCTTCTGTGCAGGTGAGGGATGCTGGAGTTGGGAGGAGGCTGTGAGTCCTGTCGTTCGAATGTGCAGTTCATTCCAGTTAGCAGTGCAGGAGGCTGGAGAGCCAGCCCTTATCCACAGAGAGAGGAGTCCAAAGAGCTGAACGGCATGGAGGATGTCTCAGGGAGCTCCTGCTGGCAACTGGAGCGGAGGTTTGCACACTCACTGTGGGTGACCTCAGCAGGGCTGGTGGCCAGGTGGAGGTGGTGGTCTCTGTTGCAGCAGTGCAGGTGTTGTGCTGGAGGAAGCTCTGAAGATAGTGACCTGATCTGAAAGGAGTGATGAGTCTAGTCTGTGCTATACAAACAGTGATGTTTATGAGAGCAGCTTATGTATGAGGAAAGGTGTGTAGGTGTTTTTGTCATCTTTTCTTCCAGTGACTGTTTCGTTGTGTGTCAGGACTGGCTGGACTAGCTTTATGCTGATACTATCAACCTAACTTTTGTGTGTTCTTTTAAACCTCTTCCTTGGTGGCTGTGATGCCTGAAGAGGTTATAAAACAATACCTGGCTGGATGCAAATGCTTTTCAGATGATTTTTATCACTACCACTTACCAGACATCTCTTTAGCAAGCCTATTTATAAGCATTGGTGTGTTGGGTAATTATTAACTGTAAATCCGTCCTGTTTGCTGCTTGGAGGCTTGAGGATAGTTGCTGATAGTAGACACGTGGTTAAATGTCCATGCAGAAGTCCAGCAACCACAGCCTAATACTAGTCCATTGACTTCCTTTGCAGTATTAGGTAGATATACTTAGGGGTTTAGATGTAGTTTCAAAGTGAAAATCCTTTTGTCAGAGTGTGACTGTGCTGCAAATTGAACTGACTTTCTCCAACAGCCTTCAGGATGCTTTGGCTATTCTTCAGAGAACTTGTTTGAAAGTAAATGTAGAAAGCATAATTTTTTTCTCCTGAGTTAAGTTAACACAACAGATAAATGAAGCATATAGTAAATGTAACAGTATTTAAAATTTGGGTGTTGACAGACAGTGGAAGTGGGTGAGAGACTGAAATTTGTAAAGCTGCTGTCCACTAATTGCATTTTTGTATCTCATGTTTGCCAGTAAAAAGAAAAAACGGCATCATTTAATTTTTGGCTAGACAGGCAAATGCAGACCAGTTGCGTGGAAGTGTTTGCTCTGGCACACTTTGTTGCTTATGAGAGTCTTTGCTTATGACCTGAATTCTGGGAAGGTATCCAAACCCTATGGAGGCTGAAGTGCTTATCTCTCGAGTGTTTTCTTTTCTTTTGCACAACAGAATACACAGACCTGCTTAGCACATGCAGACCTACTTAGCAGATGCCCATGCAATTATAGCTCTGTGTCCCATTTCAAATTCTCCTCCTGCCCCGCCAGAGCTATGCATTTAAAGGTCGTGTTCTTCAGTTCCACTTTGTTCTTTTCCCTTGAACCTTGATAGTGTCTCTTTTTTTCTGTTACTTTGAAGATGTTCTTAGTTAATCTTATGGCTTATTTTCAAAGTGACCTGTCATCTTACATTCATCTTCAGAGGAAAAATTAATTTTCTGAGGAAAACAAGTTGTCTTCTGTTTTTGTTTGAATAGTTGCACAATTAGCATAAGTGCATGAAGAATTTTTGCTTTTGCATCCATGTTACTAATGGTAGCCTTCTTGCAAGAAGCTGCTATGAGAGTGGTGTTTCTGAAACTCTTGAAACTCCCTTTTAATGGCTGTGAGAGAGTCATGTTGGCATGAAAGATCTATGGTGTTCATGCAGAGCCCCTGTCTGGTGCCTGGGGAGGCTGAAAGCTCTTTGTGCATGGCACAAATAGAAACATGAGTGATAGAAATACCAGTGGGTTTGTGCTGTCTCTCAATGTAGTATGTAGCTGTTGCAAAATCAGTTGTTGCTGTGGAGGAGGCATAGCTTTAACACAAAACCTTTCCTGACTTGCTGCTTGTGCTAGGATCTCAAAACTGTCTTGGCTGTCTGTTTTTAGCTCTGTTTCCTGCAGGAGTGACACTTCCATTCCCTCTCCTAAGCTTAGATGCTGTGTTGACTAGAACTCACAAAGGTCTGGAAACATGCAGGTATTGAAGGTTCTACAGATCTTTAGCTAAGCTGTAAGAAGGATTTACAGAGGAACAAACCCTACTGGTGCTCCAAGCCAGAAGGTCAACAAATGCCATTTGAGACATCAGGGCAGCAGTTCAAAAGACAAGCTGTACAATTTGTACAAGAGAGAAAAACTTGAATCACAACTTGCCTCTTTGGAGGTGTCCATGTGGAAGTGTCATGTAGTTTAGTTCACAAGTAGGTTGTATGCAAGGTCAAGGCAAATGGGGCTATTAGTTCCTTTGTGTGCAAACCACTTGGGTGTTTCTTGTTGGCTTTTCAGAGGCTACTGGAAGAATTTTCAGTATTGAGTGGAGCTGGTGCTCCTGACCTTGGGTCATTTGAATCAGAAAATGTTTTTAGAACAGCCTTGCTTTTTTAGAACAAAGGAGGACTGGGAAGTTTTGAAAAGTTGGATAAATAACAATGTGTTTGTATGGCCTGCAGCAGCCTGGACTCTTTGTGGCAGGGAGTATAGCAGGAGCTTTGTTCCACATTTCTTTCCTGGCTCTCCCTCTGGGATTGGTGGCACTCTGTGAGTACTCAGTGTAGGGAAGGGAAATGGGTTGTGTCCACTGCTGCTGACGGTGGCTGTGGTGTCAGTTCTGTGTGTTTCTCTAGAGAAGAGTCAGCATCTTAAGTGTTTACTCTCTTACACGGTGTTTGGCGTGCCCTAGACAATCCAGGGGCTGCCTAGTTAGAGAAGGCAATCTGCTTTTGTCTCAAAACAATGGAGAGTTGTGAATGCTCCCAGTGATGGAGACTTGGTATTACCTTTTCCCTGGACTTTTGTGTATTTATTGCAGTACAGAGGTTATCCCATTATCTCCTTTCCCTTTGGAATTGCGGATACTCGAGCATCCTTCCCATCCCCCAGTTCTGCCTCTCAGTGCTTCCTCTTCTGGAGTGAAGTGGTGCAGGACTTCCTTCAGAGGGCTTTTTTAGCTGGGAAGCTCCTGAGGTAGCTGCGCTCAGCAGCAGGCCTGTTCTGGATTCTGGCAGGATTATGAGTACGTGCTTTCCCCTAACCATTCTTATCATGAGACACAGATAAAAATGGACAGATGCATCTTTAATGCATTTATAAACCTCAAAGGATTTGGCTTTCTTTTAAACCAGGCATCCAGATTTGCGTTTCGTACTTTGTTTTCCCTTGGTTACTTGAAAATCCCCATGTGGTCCATTCTGACTCTGACCTTTTGCAGATATTTATTGGACATGATTTCCAATGATGAGTGGGATTTAGGAATGATTTTTAGAAGTGATGTGGCTTACTTCTGCAGAACTAATTTTCTGGAACAGCTTAAATCTGTCATTGGTACGCTAAACAACCCAAGATATGTTTTGTGAAAAATCTGCTTCTAGATCCATTTGGCGTTGCATGGCAGAGACTGAAGGGCTCTTCATCAGTCTAGTTCCCTCCAGATAAGGCAAACACTGGAAAATCTTTTATTAGGAAAAACGGATCAAATATGTCTTGATACTAATCGCATCTGTGTTTTTTAGAATAAAGCAAAGGAAATGGCATGTTTTGGTCTTGTCAATTCTCTGACCTGAATAAGTTTGCTTGTGGTGTTTTGGGTTTGGGTTTGTTTTTTTTTTTCTCCTTAATCAACAGTTGATGTAAGCGGGACAGGGTTGAGAACTTTTTGGTTTCTAAGCAAAATATCCTTCCATTTGATACAATCTTTTGTATTTTGACAGAGAAAAAAGTGGTTTTATTTTCATTCAAAAAATGTTCATGTAGGACATAGGATGTAGTCATATATGATAGGCACTATATGTCAGAACAGAGGATGCTTAATCTCTTTGCTGCTTGTATGTCTTCCAACTTTGGAAAATGGGATTCCTTTGGAGTTCTTTGTTATTGTAAGCAGCTGATTACATCTTAGCCAGAACACGCAAATTACTCTTTCCCTAGCAGCAAGTTGATAGGAAGCACGTTAAATCCTTACCTTACTCGTAACTGTACTCTGGGATGTCAGTAAACTGATAGGCTGTCGAGGAAAGCTGGAGTATTTGTAGTGTGAGTAAAAATACCTTAAAGCAGGAAGATAGTTTTGAATAAAATAACAGAATATTCAAGGTTGTCATCTGGCTAAATTTCAGTATCTTTTGCATGTCTGCCTTTTATAGAGATGCTTCCTTTCCTACTGAGGATGTCTTGCTTCCTTGCCCCATCTCAGTAACTGCATAGCATGACTGATGCATTGGAGAAAGGTGGTTCATTCTGCAGAGTGGATTATAAGCAAGTGATTTATAAGGAAATCATGAAGTAGGAAACTTCTTGAACATTAAGTCTGATTAGAACTGTTAATAAAGGAAACACTTCTTCTGAATGTGGAAGTGATGCTTGAAGAAGGACAGTGTGACATTTGCAGTCCTGTAATTTTAATAGTTTCTGGATAAACTTTTCCCATTATTTGTTTCCAGTAGCCATTGTTTTTATTGTTAATAGTCAACTACTGGACATATGAGATTCACATTTAAGTTAATTAAATGTATATCTTTCTAAGTGAGTGTCTGAAAATTTTGGCATGCATGAAACTTATCTCAATGACCCTGTAATATCATAAAGGTCACATGGTGATTTGCGTCATTTCAAGTAGCCTTTTCCCATACTAATTCTCTTCACTACAGGCCCTAAGTCAAAATTTGAATGGTGCTTTGTCTAATAAACCTCACAGCTGTCCCTGGCTTTAGAGCTGACAGTTCATTCAGGGTGCAGAGGAAATGCATCATCTGACTGAAGAAGTATTGCAGTCTAGAGTGGGCAAAACCACACAGGCTTGACTCTGCTCTGGCACAGAGGTAACTTGTGAGGTTGTCCATTAGCTCCTAGTGAAAAAAATTCAGCTGGGGATGGGGAGCTTGCCAAGTTTAAAGGCACATGGTGAATTTCTAAGGCTGACTGTCAGTTGTCTTCTTAGGTGTGCCTAATGGCTCGGGAATCAATATTACAAGTTCTTCTACTGTTTTGTGCTTACAGTTCTGGACAAGAATTGTCCATGCATAGGGACTGTTGCAGTCAATGTACTCTTCCATTATTATTTGGGCTCTTGGGCTGTTTCCTGTTGATGAGGAAACCATCTGTAGTCTTGGTGTCATACTTCCATAATAGATCTGCTCTTTAAGGCCTTTAGTCTCTCCAAAATGAAGAATAAAATAAAAATATGAAGGAAAAAATTTGCATGTTTAGTTAATTTGATGCACTTTTTCAAATAGCTTCACTGGTGGTGAAAAAATCTTCTTTCAAAACCCATGTTAATACTCCTAAGGTCTGGATTTCTTCTAGATCTGATGGGTCCAGAGCCTTAGATTTGAACTTGTACATATTGAGTTTTTGTCTATACTATTTACTCAAGGAGCACTTTGAATGCTTCTCCAGTGGGGGAGGGAAGACTCTTTTAAGGGTAAAAAAATGTAAAAGATTTCAGCAAAGGCTAGGACATGTTATCTCCAGGTTTGCATAGAAACGCCTTTAATTTCTTGCATTTAAGAAGCAACCAACCGAAATCCTAGGAAACTTGTTAACAGAGCGTTTGGCACGCATGGTGTTAGTGGGTCAGGAAGTTGTTGACTGAGTGGAGCAGCTTGAAGCTGCTGGAGAAAAATCTTAAGGTGCTCTGTGTATTGCCTCCTGTACTGCGTGCACCTTGTTTTACTAGTTTAGTTTTGCTTCTAGAGTTAGTTTCCTGACACATTAGTGAGCTAACTTTGATTCACCTAGGATTTGATGAAATGCTGAGAGCCAGGGAAGGATGTGAGACCCCACAGATGTAGGGAAGGGAAGTGAAATACTCCATTTGTCCTTGAGAGCAGTGAGTTGCTTGGTTTTTTCACACCTAGGAAAACCTAACACTCATGTTTGACCAAGTCTGGGTGATAATGCTGTGGTGTTTGCTCCCTAGAGCAAATAAAAGCTATTAGGACTCTTGTGCAGCATGAATTGGTGGTTGTTACCCAGTGTAACATTGGTTACATCTATCCCTTGCTTAAGCTGATACAGCCTTTGGTGGGGCTGTAGTGTGTGAGACCAGGGAACTCCAGTACCATGACTCATCTAGGAAAAAAGAGGGAGTGGGGCTGTTTGACTACGTGTGCCAGCAGAAAAGAGTCTATCTCTGTTTGGAGCTTTAACCTTGCCAGTCAAGATGCCTGGGATGTGAGAGGGCCGATTGGGGTGTGGAGAGTTTTGCAATGCATGGACTGGGTCCTGCGCTGTAGCTCTTTGCAGTAACATGTGCTTCAGGGGTGCCTTGGTGTTTGAGGAGGAGCTGTTTGACGTTCAGCAGAGTTTATGGGCAGTCGCTTGGTACTAGCCATGTCAGAACACAGAGAGCTTGCATGGGGTTTTTCTGCTTCATACTGTTCACTGCTTGTGCTTGCCTCTCTTCTCATTATTCTCCCAGCTTCCCACAGATAATTGACTAGACAATGTTGTTTTTTTTTTTAAAAAAAAATACCTTTCTTTAATGGATTTAAAGTGACACAATACACCATGAAGTGCCACCTACTCAGAAGTCTTGAGCATTAAGAAAACACATGGTAACTACAATTCTAAATTACTGGCTATTGGGAAATCTAAAATTGGAAGCGCAGGCTTCCAGTCTGAAGATGTTATCTGTCTTTTGGAGAGATCTAATGAAGAGTGTCTTTTTTCCAGAAGTACCTTTCATTGTTAGTCTGAATTGATATTGTAGTTCATAATAGGTTCTTTGAAGCATTTTGTCATCTCATAAACTCTTGTAAGTGCTCTCCGTCCTTTCTCTTGGTTAGAGGACTCTTCCTTCAGCTTTGTTAAATTGGCAATAGATGTGTCAAAAATCGCAGAAAAAATTATCTTTTATTTTAAAGCAAAAAAATTGAGGTAAAACTACCATGTAATCTTTTTCCATATATTTGTATTTCACTTTTGCTGCTGCAAATGGAAGCTAATGTTTGTTGAAGTCTGACCATTTATTCGTTAGTACTTAGAAAATACTTAGGCAGGTAATCTGCTCTATTCAGAAGTAATTTGTAAGCATACTGAATCTGTCTGCCAAAGTTAGCTAAATGCATTTTGAGAAAGACCAAATATGCAGTGATACCAAGCTTGCAGCAGGTGATGAGGGATGTTTTGTTTTGTGTTATTGCAGGCATACCATGGTATTAAATGTAAAGACAAGACTAAGCATTAAGTTTTAAATTCATAGTTCTTTTGGACTTTACTGGGAAAATGAGTTTTGTTGTTACAGGTTTGATTGCTATGGAAAGAATTAAAGGATTTTTTCTTTAATGCAACTGACAGCTCTTTGCCCTACGCCTTCAGAATAGCTGATGACAACTGCAAGCACTTGACACCTGTGAAAATCAGACTTCAAACTCTTGAAGTTTGGAAAAGCCTCTCAATCTCCTGACCTGTTAAATGTGATATTGAAATGAAAGGTAGTTTGGAAAAAGACTCAAGGTCTGTAAGCCTCAAATTTAGCTTACTTTTATAAACACTTCCTGAAATGGCTTAGCTGTTGTGACAGGTACTTTTACAAGAAAAAAAAAACCCCAGGACTTGACAGCGGTGCTTTCTTAGAAGCTTGCTTTACATGTAGCAATAGGAGCAACCTTGCCTTTTGACTTAGGCTTTAATTTGAAGTTAGTCAGTGACACCCAGCAACTTCCTCTGAGACATGCAGTGGGTGCAGCGATGGCTGCCTCCAGGTACATGAGGGCAATTGTTGAATTAAAGTGCACCTCCGTAGGAAAAGAACTGTTTTGCCCTTTCCTTTTTAACATGCATTTTAAATCCCTTAAGCTTTTTTAACTGTTGAAAAGTGAAGTGCTGCTTCCTTTTTCCTTGGCTTTCACAGTGAGTAGAGACAGGCTGATCTCGATTATTAGTTAGCAGCAACCAACATTGCTCCTCTTTTTAGTGCCTGTAGATCACCAAACTGTACTGCCTCCATTGCTTTTTCTTACTTACTCTATGGTATGACCAAGGAAACTCTACTACTTAACTCTCAAATCTGCTGACTAGTTGCAGTTAGCTCTTTACCTTCATTTCCTTTTTTGCTTGCTATGTAGTGCGAATGGTATCTTTAGGGAAAGGAGGAATTGAAGTGATGTTTGTTCAGGCCAGGCTGCTATATCTTACCTTCATCTGTGCCCTCTGGGAGTGTCCCAGGAAAGGCAGGAAGACAGCACCTGCTGCAGGGAGATCAAATCACGTTTGTTGAACTAAACCAGACTCAAGGTAAACTGTAAACTAAGGCTGAGCCTTCCTGGGCATGGTTTTGACTTCTGGAGAGCTGGAAGTCAGAAGTGTAGCAGTCTGTTTCCTGGCCTTCTAAAGCAAATCCTTAACTGGAACTGAGGAGAAGTATCTGTATGTCCTGGACCATTGAACATTTATACTGGGATACAATATAAATGGCTTCCCAACTGCTTCTCCAAAGTGTTTCCTCCCTGGGCATGGAGGCTGTGGTGGTGTGACTTTACTAGAAGACAGTTTTGTTTGTCATAGTGAACCATTGCCATGTCCAAAGAGTACCCTGGTTCCGTGGCATTTGTGGTGCAAGGAAGTGCTCATAATGTAGGAACAGTGACTGTGTTTGCCTTCCACTAGTGTCCTGCATCTATTTTTGATTCCTCTTCCCCAACCCTACCTTAGCTGGTTTTTTTTTGCTCCCTGTGATGACTTCTGCTTGCACATCTCCTGGATGCAGGAGGATTCCCTTTTCCACCATGGTTTGAGTACTCACTCCCATGTCTTTTCCAAGCTGTTATACTGACTCAGCCTGGGTTGGGTGGGTGTCTGCAGCTAGAGCCTTTAATCTCCTCCCTGCTCTGCTACTTACTTTCCTTTGATCTCTGGTACCTCCCAGAGCCATTTCTTTCCTTTGTCAGATACCACAGCTACTAACCTGCTTTCCATGGAGGTACTTGCAGCCCTCAGTATTTACTCTCTGTAGCTGTTTCCTTCCCCAAATGCCAGTGTTTGTTTTAATCCCTGTGGGATGATCATCTGCACTTTCTTCCTAACCTACACTAGTTTGGTACAGCTAGCTAATTTACATTCATCAAGTCTGTGCCTTTCAGAAGCTCTGTGTAGGAGGCCACTGTGTTTTTTCAACCAGATGAATTTGCAGGAGCCTGCACGCCCTGTGTCGGTGCAGCCACATCACACTTTGAGACGCCCACACTTGGGCTTCCCCAGATGTGCTCAGAGCAGATGGGCGCTGAGCCAGTTGCTCTCTGGGTGGCTGTGAGCTGTCCTTCAGAGGTCTGCTGGTAAAAACAAGATGGGACATGAGAAGTCTTTCATGCAGGGAGGCTGTCAAAGAGACTTCCACTCCCTTCCTGCCATGGGAGTGGAGGGATGTTCCGAATTCCTCATCCTTTTCTTTCTGTAGGTGCCCTCACTGGGATGGTTTCTCAGTTTACCCTGACTCCAGGTAGTATATATTGCCCTTCTGATCTGCTGGCAGTTGCTTGCTGCTTGCAGCAGCCCTATCCTATGTGTAGCCTGCTCTTTACTTCACAAAAAGTTAGTGTTCCATTATCTCTCCATGCATGCCTCAGCCCAAGGGTTTTCTGAAGGAAAGTAGTAACATCAGGGCAGTAGCAGAATTTTCAAAATGTTGAGAGGAACTCGCTGACTTTAGATAAAATGGAAGATACTTGTCTTTATCTTCTCATTCCCCGGGCTGTAGCTGTATGTTGGTGCTACTCAGGGCCGAATTCTCTGAAGAGGGAGGCCGGTGTGAGGAGCAGCATTGCCTCAGGGGATTGTGTGGTTTAAAATACACCCCTGCTATAAATGGCAACAGATGGTAGTGGGATTCTTTGAGGTGGACTTTTAGTCAAACATGACTTTCAAACAGCTGTCCCACCACCCCCTCTGATCCCTTATCAGTGCAAGTTTTTGGAAAAGGTGTGAAACTGAACAAGGGAAGGTTGACTTCGATTTCTGTTTTGCAGCTGCAAGGAAAACACTGTAGGACCTTTAGTTTCCTTTTTCTGTGCTGCCAGACATAGCTCTTCTGCCTCTACTAGCTCTTTTACCAGTGCTACTCTGCATATTACTCAGATTAAGGAAATGTAAACAAGCGTGCAAGTGGGGTTTTACAGTGTCTCTGTGTATTTCTAATGCATACCATGTTTGTTGAAGGGTTGCCTGGCACACTGGGTTTGGTTCCCCCAGTACCCAGGAACACAGAAGCTGTTCTATTAGTTTCCAGCCGATAATTTTTCATTTGCTCAGGAAGGGCATCCTGTTACATTGGCTTCCACACAGTATCTGTTTACCCCATGAAACCTGAATGTGATCTTGAACTCTTGACCAGATACCCTATCTGCTCACACTTTTCTTTATTATCCTTTGAAGTGGTTTTTTTATGTTGTTGTTTAGGGGTTTTTTAATTTTATTTTTATTTAATATCCTTTACAGCAAGATGGATGGTAGTTCAGCTGATTTTTCTTTTAGTTACTCTTTACTTGGTATCCCTACTTAGATTAGGTTGTATATATTGTGGGCTTTACTTCCCATTTCTCCTTATTTCTTTGTCTGCCTATATTCAGGCAGAAATGGTGCCTTTTTTTTTTAGTTTTTTTTTTTTTAAATTTTGTCCTTTATAGCAGGCTATTAATGCTTGCTGCAATTGAAAGGCAGATACTACACAATATGAGTCTCGTCCTCAAAGGTTGTAAACAGAGGGGGTAATTCTTGCTTTTCATTTTGCCCTAGCCAGATAGATTAGTTCTCATGTGCCTTAAGTATGTAGGATTTGCAGATCACTCTTGACCTGTCAAAATGAAAGCCAGCTGTAACAATGTGATACCTGTCTTGTGGGTTGAAGCAAGAGCTGGGTTTTCTGAAGCTTGGGCTGCTATTTGGGATGCCAGGCTTTCTTTGAGAGAGTGGAAGTTCCTTTGGCAGATTTTTTTTTTCCCTCAGTAGAGACCCTGGAACAGCTACTCTCTGCAATGTCTTCTGAATGTGTGGTGGGTTGACCATACTTTCTCCAGGACATCAGAAAACTTGCACTACTGCTTTTTCTGTGAGCTTCAAATAGACCTCTGAAATCAGCTGAGGGTATTTTTAATACTAAAACACTGACTTCAGATTCAAGACTTGTGTTAGAAAGCTGTGACTTGAACAAGTGAGAGAAGAGTGCTATGTTCTTGCTAAACTTGAGGTAGCCCCCATCTTGTCAGGTGGCTGGACAGTGCACTAACTTGGTGCTGAGACAGAGCAGAGGAGAGCATTAGTAACAAGGAGAAAGCAAATACTGTGTTTCAATTGGAAGCAGCAATGTCAGTGATAACTAAAACATTTAAAGCAGGAAGATGTTTCAAAGACGATTTGTACAAAAAGCTAAATTCTTCCCCCAAGAGAGGAGGTCTTGAAAAAAGTCTTTTTAATAATTACCTATGCTGCTATTTTAATAGGAAAGTAAGCGAGAAAACATGATTCCTTTTTGCCAAGTTTCATCTCTTCATGAGCTTATTTTTCCATTCATGTTCAACTTCCACATATTTTAGTATATCATAAATCTTATAAAAATAAATAGTTATTTAGCAGAATTCTTGTTGAGGTATGAGTGTGTGTGTATGTGTATATCTATATGTGTGTGTGTGTATATATATATGCATGCCAAGGCTAGTATTACAATATTAAGTGTAACTGTTTCATCTGAAAACATCTCACTGTCCTTAAGTGTAAAGTCTTGCCATATTCATAGATACTTAATGAATCCTACCTCTGTGGTACTCCAATTCTGTATGGTGCTTTCTAGGTAATAAAATAATTCTTATATAAATGACCACATTAAAGTGTTTGTGTGTTTATTTTTAAAAGCACTTGATGGCTAAGTTTGGAAGAGCCAGCGTTGTTATTCCTCCTTGTCTCTCTGGGTTAAGTTACAGCTTTTAATTACAGTATCACTTGCCAGCATCCCTCCCACAGACTCTTTGCCTGATCCAGCACACACAGTATATGCTGCTAATCTTGATGAGTCTTTCCCCTTCTCTTTATTGTAGAGTATGTGGCATAAGGCCGTAAATTCCCTGCATGGTACTCAAAGCTTGCTTTAGAAGAAGAAGAATTAATCATTTCAGCAGGGATTTTTTTTCCTGTGATATTTCACAAATGTTTGTGAATGTGCCTTCCAATAACAACAACATATTAACAACAGCTTCTTCCCTTCTGCAAGTACACCACTGCTCATGTTTCTGGCTTTAAGTCAAAGAGTGTTTTGTGTTGTGGTTGAATTGAGTGATCCCTAGCTGCTTCACCTCGGGCTCTGTGCGTGCCTCATCAGATAGTCATCTTGGTTGGCCACCCTCACTTTGGGACCTGCTGTTTCTCTCTTGCGCATTGGTGATGGTATTCCCATTTCATATGGAAGCTGAAACATAAGAAACGTGTGGACACCCATATGAAGTCAAAAGCAAGATCTGTCTTAGAGCAGTGTCTGGCAATTATTAATGGTACAGCTAATGGTTGCTGGGGAAGAAGAAGAGAAGTGGGGCAATTATGCAGTGGTGTCCTGACAGAACACTCTTCTAGCCTCTTCGATTTGCAGGGTAGGTTGCTTTCTCCTGAGAGTTAGCTGGTTGCTTTTGCACCCATGTAAACTTGTAGCATCCCCAGAGTCCTGTGACATGGAATTCCACAGATCCACTTGCAAAAACCACTCTGTCTTTCTATGCTTTTGAAGTGTGCCTCTTGTCAATGTCACTGGAGTAGGATTCAGCTCTGGACTGAATCTACGCCCATATGCAGGTGTGTGAATGCAAGTATCTCACTAACAGTGTTGGCAGCACAGCTGAGAGCAATTCAGGTCACCACCAAGTCAGCCTGTGGGTTGGGACTCAGTTGCTTAAACCAGAGGTATCTAATGTTGTCTTGGGTGCTGTTGGATGTGTATCCTGCCCAATCTCGTGTTGCCCCTTGGTAGGCTGCAGGCATCTAAACCTCTGATGTATCTCCCACTCCTCTGCAGACATCTTGGATGTACTAGGATTTCTCACATAAGGCGTTTGTGTTTATCTGGTGGAATTGGCTCCTCTGTCTTACTGCATCACCTGGCATGGGAATTAAACTGTTCAGGTGTTTTGATCAGATCAGTGTCTCATGTCCTGTCCTGTCCCCGACTTTGTTCCCTCCTCTGTGTAGTAAGAATTGTCCTCTGCTTCTGATCTGGTTAGATCTACAGCTGTGACAGACTTGTGCATGTATCTCCCATTGCAGAGAACTTGTCCGGCTTGTGCTTGCTTTGCTTGCAGATGTGAATGTTCATGACTCAGCAAATTCTAATAACTACCAGGTCTCAAGTCAGCTCCCCTAAAAGGAGAGAACCTGCCATTAACGATCATCTGTGGATATTTTTGTACTTTAAACTCCTTTTCAGGGCAGGGGTAGAACCTGTTCCTGCCAAGCCAAATTCACTTGAGAGGTTCCTCCCGCTGTTCCTTCCTTCTGTGCTGGGCTCCTTCCAGTTTCTGCAGCAGGGGATCTTACAGACCCAGCCTCACAGTTAGAGTTGCTTGATGAAAATACTGCCACAGAACACCTGAAAAAGCTTGTGTTTGCAAGTATATGAGGAAAATAGTGCTACGTGCAGTGTGGAGAATAATATACTGATGGTAATCCATAAATGAATTAGTTTGTTCTGTAGTTCTGTTTAGTTGCTGATGAGAACAAGTCTAACAATGCTGCTCAAAAAGATGGATGCATTTATTTAAAGAGTAGGTGGACCTTGAATTAAACAACAATTCTGAAACAGCGCTAAATGCGTCTCTTTTAGCACGTGGTCCTGACCTGCTGTGCCTGTGCTAGCTTTCCCCACTGGTTCCCTGTCATCCTCCTGAACTCCACAGCTTTCCCTTTGCAGTTGCAGCTGCTCCAGGGACACTCAGAGGAATTTCTGTCATGGACAAATCCACCGTTTCCCTGCAGCTTCTCCCTCTGCTGCAATGGAGCTCTTTGGCTGGAGTTTTGAGAGAGGGGAAGAATGTCTTCTTGATACGTAATGTTGTGAACCTTGGCTCAACCTTTTTAACATTAGTTGCAGTTGTGATCAACTAAAAAATGGTTGTTGCCATCTGTGCAATTTCAGTCAATACATGCTTGTGTGCCACAGAGGTAATGGTTTATGTTCTTTTAAAATAATCTGTTTGAAAATGATTGTTGCAAATTTGACACTTTGATATGTGCTGTATTTTTCTTCTGAAAGCATTTTTAGTACCTTTCCCTAGCTTTATTTTCAGTGAGATGTACTTAAATCCATTACTTAGTGGTTGTGTTCAAGTTCATAGTAAAGCTTACAGCCTACACCTCCTCAGTACTTCTCTTCCAAAGCGTGCACAATTAAAACTCACAGATTAAACCTCATCTTAAAACGTGTGTATTCATGGCAAAATCTGAACTGACTCTTCATTCCTGGTTTAAATGCTGGAGTGAAAAATATGGACTTTCCCCATTATCCAGCTGTAGAGACAGTAAATTAGAGGCCTCTTAAGGGGCCAGGTGTCCCTTGGCAGTATTTTGATGTCTCTAGTTTCTAATAAGCAAACTGAGTATTTGGAGTTTCTAAGTCGGTCTGGGTATGGGGAGAGTTGCATTCTGTTATTTATAAATCTAAAATAAGCATTGCTGTGCTCCTTTGGCTGCTCTTTCTTATGTTAATCCTTAGTTTTTAATCTTGTTCAACTGGATTTGTTCAATGCTTTTTTACTTCAAAACTGTGCAGTCACTTAAACAGCTTGAGTCAAGACAGCAAATATCAGCAAGGGTTTGGACAGAAACTAAGATCATGTTCTGCAAACATCTGTTGTGGTGGAGGGTGGCGGTAGCCCTTTCAGTGGGAGTACTCTGTGAACTGGAGCAGTCAGAGCTGGAAGATACTGTAATGTTAGAAAAGTTAATGTGAGAATCAGTATTCTAGTGCTAGCATTCCTGATAACTTGGTATTTCAAAACATCCCATTAAATAGCTGTATGGCACTCTGTAAACTGAAACACAAGAGTGCTGAGGTTATGGGTGCAGGGGTAATGTTTGCTTGTTCTGTGTAATGTTTAGAAAAGGTTTGCTAAGCCTACTGTTTACAGCTGATTTGCAAAATATTCCCAGGAATGTACAGTTGTGCTGGCAAATTATTCTCTTAACCAGTAGTAGTTTGCAAAGAGATCCCAGAGGGAGTAGGAGTGTAGTTATGACCAGTCCTAGTATGCAGGAGTGTGTCTGATGCTCCCAGTTCATGGGCAAGTCACTGCAAAGGGCTGGCATTCCCGTGCCTGCCAGTGGGGAGCCTCTCTCCACCCACCAGCCCTGTCACCAGCTATAGCAGTCAGTTGGTCATCTACCTGTTATCTATTATTAATTTATAAAAGAATCTGCTTCTGCGGTGAAAATTACTGTTACGTGTTTCATTGACAACACCTGAACTAGCTAAAACAAGAGCATGACCCCCTGGTGATACTACATCTGCCAGTTTACATGCAAATGAATTCCCCTCAAAGCATTTTGAGATCAGGTTGGGCACAGGTGTTCTGGTGGGCAGGAAAAACAGATGGTGGTGGCTGATGGTCTCCTGAGGTGTGCCAAACAGGAGAGGAGGGTCAGTGGGGTTAGTTCTGTTGGGAAAAGTAGATTACTTCCTGCCTAGCTTCATGTTTTATGTCTTGGAGCATGGAGTTGGGACTCTGGTGGCAGGAGGAGAACACAATGCAGAGGTCTGCACAGTGTCTGCCCCCCTGTCAGATGCAGAGGGTACTTTGGAAAGCCTCATCCCAGAGCAGGCTTTTTGGCTGTCCTGTGTATGGGCTGTGCGACTGCCATGTATCTGTGTGGGAGGGTGGCTGGAAGCAGGTGTGCTGCATTTCCAGTATAGTTATGTGGCCATGTAAAACTGCTTGGAAGTACAAAAAAGGGAGAGCACACTCTCCTTACGTTACTGGTAATATCAAGATCTTGCTGGTTTTGATCACTCTTTCCTCAGGATACAACTAGACTTCTTCTGACTCACTAGAAGTGTGGTATTTCCTAGTCTGGTTAAACCTATAAGAGGTTTGAGAGTCTTGTTAATTTTTCAATAATGTAAATTAGTTAGATATACGAGATTGAGAAATTGCAAACAAAATGCAGCTTTACTGAAGCAAAACTAGAAGGTGTGGTGGCACCTCAAGTTGTATACCCCGCAGCTTTATCTTTCCTTATGATCACGTACCTCCTTTGTAGTCTGCTTGTTTAGATTGCCTGTGCTCTTTTTCTGAAATGCTGAAAAGCTGTGGCTGGCTTCTTCCCACTTTGCATCATAAAAGCTATTTCATTAAAAGCATGTAGTAAGCTTCCTTTGTTCCTTGTTCCTCGTGTTTCTACACTTTGATGTTGTCATGCCATTTTTTTCTGAAAAGTTATCATTCCTGCATGTGTGCATATGTCGGCATCAGTGTGTTACCTTAGTTAGCCTATGTAAGTAACTACTTTGATTTTTGTTAATTTTTACTAAATAATAAATGAAGAATCCTGCTAATTTCATTACGATTTCCTCATGAATGGTCCTAATAATCAAGGACTATGCTCTGCCACTTTGAGAGAACTTTCTTGCACTCAGGGTGCCTTGTAGTTTTTGTGTAAAAGTGATGCTTATTACTATGCTACTGTAACGTTCAACATTCATAATGTGGGACAGAAGTGATTGGATGCTAAATTAATGCCTTTTAAAATCTGAATTCCTTCCCTGCACTGTTCTGTTGTCTGTAGTTTCCAGGTCTGCTCCTTGTGTTATAATATAGTAGTGCTTGCTAGGGTGCTACGTAGGGGAAACACCCATGTGTTCCTCTCCCCATTCCCTACCCCTTGCAACCAAACATTACATAAAAACTTTTTATGTGAACCCACAGTGTTTGTCGATTTGAAAAGTTTTTGCTATCACATTATGCAAACGCCATACTGGTAGAAATTTGGCTGAATTTCAATGTTCTGGCAAAATTGCCTGTACAGGTTTGGAACAGAAGAAATACCAAAACTTTAATTAATTACATGTTGATTGAGGTGTAAAAGCTGAGGCCCTTCACATGTGACAATTAGAGAGGTCTTGTTAGCAGACCTGTATTATATATGCTCAGTGGAAGAGTGGGATGTGAACTGACTGGTCTGATTACAGGACTAACGCTTTTGTGTGTGTCAGAGGTTCCAGATATATTCTTAATTTTTCCAGCTCTTGAAAAGATTCCCCTTTACTGTATAGTTCTAAGTGTGCATGTGTATATTTGTAAGCTAAGAATGGCTCCTGTGATCTATAAACTTCTAATAAGATAACATAGTGGTATGACTTAGTAACTTACCAACTGTAAGTTTAAAGACATAGGCAAATGCTGTGTTTCCATTTGGGTGATGGTTTTTTGTTTTGTTTTGTTTTTTTAACTTTTATTTTTTTCTCCTTTTAAAATGGTGTTGATATGGTGTTGCATGCTTCATTTTATTGGCTAAAACCATGAGTTCTCAGTATTTTCTGTTAAAGTACAGGAAATGTTAACAAAATATTTCAGATGCTTTTATTAAAAGGCAGTTGTAATTTTGCTTTGCAGAATTCATTGTTTATTAGGTGAAATTTTGATTGTACTGGTTTCAGCTAATCTGATTCTTGCCCATAAGGTGACCCATCCTTTTCAATGTGTTCTGTCTTCTGAGTGTTTTCTCAGAGGGTGCGGTGGTACTGATTATCCTTATTACCTCTAACAAGGATTTTTTTTTAAATGAAAAATTCTACTAGACTCTTTTGTTTCCACCTGAAATGGCTATCAGCTCTAGCAGATCTCATACCTTCATAAGCTTCATAATTACATTTCCTGAAGCAGAAGTCAGGCTTAAGGAAAGGTGGAGTAGCAGCAGTGCTTCCTTGTGCCTGTAACATCCTGCCCATAAAAGCAGGGAAATAGCTGTTTGGAAAGGAAAAAAGAACAACTTTTTGAACTTTTTGTTGTAAAGTCAACACATTCTCCCATTTGCTGGTTAAGAACAAAGCATGTAATCATTTTACCCCTTCTCTGGTTTCCTGGTGGCCATTCTCCAGCATGGCAAAATAACTTGTGTTTGGAGTTGGGCCATAGCATCAGGTCGTAAGCAAGCAAGCCCTGTTCTCCAGTGCAGCCTAATTGCTGTTGTCCTGACCTTTCCTCAGATGATAGTTTGTTTATCCAGCTTTTCCAGTGGGATATTCATTAACCATGTTCTGAAGTCTTCTGTTCACACCTCCCTTGAATGCCTGCTGGTTGTGGCCTCCTACTCTGTTCTCTCTCCATTGTGTCCTGCCAGTATTGATCTAAGTAGCACTGGTATCACCCTACTCTTTTGCTGATGTTATTAAAAAAATAAATGTCTGAATGTAACAACTGTCCTGCAATTCTGAAGTGATTCACTACTACAGAATGGTCTGCCCAGATACAGAAATTGTGAGTTGATGAGAAGGGAGCAGCAGGCTCACAAGCACTGGAAATGTTAGTGGTGTAAACTGTCTGCTGATACATGGCACCAGACTAGCACAGTGTTTGGGTAAGTTGGGACTTGTCCCATGAGGTGTTTATTGCACTGTAGTTCTCTCATGCTGCAGACTTGGTTAATGCTTGTTTATATTATCTGTGGTCTTTTTTTTTAATCCTGTACAAAAATAAAACAACCCCCTGGCTTTCCTTGCTAGTTCTTCTGTTTTCAGTTTGTTTATTCTGTTCTTTTTCACCTGTAAAAAGAAAAAAATACCTTGTTCATCCTGTTTAAGAAAGGAGCCTCCTGGATTTGTGGAAGTCGTTTGCAGCCTGGTAGTGATTCTGTTACTGGATGACGACTGTGACAGCTGACACTGGTTTCTCAGACAGTGGTAGCATCTAGCCGAGAAGCAGGCATATGGCTAAAAGCAGTCATCTTTTAAGTTATCTCAGCATTGGAGGCACCTGAATTTGTTTGTAAGAAATTAACATGTGTGTGTGTATTCTGGAAAACAAATTCATACTGAAACTGGGCAACAAGTGTATTTTTGCAAAAAGGGTTGAGACACAAGTTGGTGGTAGTTTTCAATTTTTGTAATGGTAATAGTATGTTTTGTCTTTCTTTTTAGAGAATGTAGGAGTTTTGAAGAAACTTGTCCTTTTGTCAGTTTCATGCTGCTTGCAACTGAACTGCTTGGTAGTCTTAAATCAATGTATGATAGATAAAATCCAGGTGGTAGAAAAACAAGAGATTGAAACCCCTCAGAAGCAGGTTATCATTACTATGCTGATGAGTTTATTCAAGGCATAATCTGGCTGACTCAATTGGTTGGTTTCCTCACAATGCAGAGATCTGAGGATTGAGTACCATCTTACCAGTGTGATCTTGAGGTCACTAGGACATGGGCTTTAGTGGGTGGTGGCATGGGGCTGGACGGCTAAGGTCCAGCAGCCAACTGCCTTTACCAGTTTGTTCTCAGCTAGGCCATGAATGCTCTACTGCATCCCTCGTCCGCAAGATGAGAGGAATAACTTGAACTGACTCTTTGCAGCAAAGAGTCCAAGAGTGGTTCAAGCATTTTATTTTCCTTCTTACTGGAAGAGCAGTCAAATCTGAGCTCTGAAGTCTTGATGGGTTCAAACTGGAATTCCAGTCAAATTGAGTGAAGGTAGAGAAAGAACTGAAAAGATCCTGTTTGCTGCAGCGTTGAGATAACTGCCTAAGGGGTTCTGGATTTTATTTTTCAACATTTGACCTCTTAAGGCTGGGGATACAAAATACAGGTAAAATCCTATCATTAAGGTCAATGTAAGTTTACACTACAGTAGTACATGGTTGCCGAGTTTGCCCCCATCCATTTTTCTTTCTTGAATTTTTGCCAGATCAGTTCAGGCAGTAGTAGGTAAAGCTGATGATTATAGTATTCTGCTTTAGAAATGTCTTTTGGATACTATCTGTTTTTTAATAAAATGTGGTAATATAAAGGCTGTAGAGAAGGGTACAGTCATTACAGTTTTAGTTGTTAATGAAATGTGCCAGGTGATATAAATTTTCTGGAGCGTGAAAGAAAGAGGAAGTTTTTCACGCAGACCAGACTGCAGGGGTGCGTCCTTTTGTCTGCACTGTGAAGTAACTAATTTGGATGTCTCTTTGAAGAGACTAGTTTTTAATATTTCTGTGGAAGCTGTGTAGAGACTCAGTTGCACAAATTGCAGTGAGAGAAGTAGTGTTGGTGTAAAAATATTTCCTATGGACTTATTTAATGAATACCTAACTTGTTTTGAAGTAGAGCTACAGTCAGTGTAAACTTTATTAGATTTTGGATGGAGTTAGTTTTTAGCTCTATTTGTTTTGTATATATGTAAAGCAGCAGTTACATAAATGACTGTAAATAAATGCATGTGGTGGTTTTATCGTGATCTTGTCTAACATACTAGGATGATACTTCTGCTACTTTGGCTTAGAGGTTGTGTACTTTACTGAAGATACCAGGGATCACTTACGAGTTTGAGCATTCTCCCAACCCGCCAAGGTTATTGTTACGAGCTTTTGAGGCCTTTCAAATGCAGACTTCATTTGAAAAATGGATAGTTGTACTTCCTTAATTTTGTGGGGGTTTGAGATGCGTGTGTGGTAGAGGAGGGCATTTTCCCTTCAGAAAAGTTTCAAATATGAGATCAGCACCAGGTTGATAGAGACAGTAGAAGTAACTTTTTGAATTTGAAGAACTGTATGTTCTTCAAACAAAGTACTACATCCTCCCCATGACCATGGCATTTCTTTGAGAAGATGGTTCATCTTTCTGAACATTTTTTTCACTGTTGTGTCTGTGATAAGGGAAAACTGTCAGGGTTGTGCTATATCTGGAGAGCCAATGTGTGGTGTTTCCTAGATGAGAATTTTTAGTGTGCATTTTTGAGGTTTATGTTTTTTCTTTTAGGTGGAACAAATCCAAACAAAAATGGCTTGGTTCACCAAGTCTCACCATTTCTGTCTGACACCAGCCCTAAGGCTTGGCTTGGTTATGGAGTTGTTGTCTTTTCTTGATACAGGCAGGTTTTGTCAGAAGGTTTTAAAAGTAATTTGGTGACACAATATTAGAACTACCCAACCAAACCCAAGAAGGGAATGTTGCTCTAAAGATAAAATGGTGTTTGACACACTTGGCAAAAGCTGGCACATCACCCAGCTTCTGCTGAGACAAGGCCCACAACTGAGCTTGCTTCAGACAGGAAAGTGCTGGCAGTAAGCACAGGGAGAAGACTTTATGCCTTGGCCTGGCATGGAGCTCACTTCCCCAAGAACGGCTGGTTGGTTTCCAATGTCAGTTTTAAAGTAAAATGTATATAGTTGTATTTGAAGACCCGGGAAGCTGTCATTGTAAACAACCTCTTCCTACCTTCTGTTGGGTGGAGCATGTTGAATTCATGCATTGCAGGGTCATAGGCAAGTACTGTGGTGTAGTAACCCAGAGCCCTAATGTTGCTTAATTGTTTGATCTCTACTTGTATTAATACCCTGGGCTTCAGACCGTACTTAACCTTCAAGATACACTAAGTAGTTTTCAATACAATATCCTGTATAAGCTTGTTCCCTAATGGTCTTTTAAAAGCTTGATTTTGTTATACAGGTCACAGAGGCTGGTAATCCATTTTAGTTCATTAAACACCTTATGTGCTTAAATAGCCAGCAGTTAAAACTCACACTTTCTGAAGAGGAGACCTGAAGGAAATGATTTACTGTCTGTGATATTTCTTATATCTTGTTTTACTGAAATTTGCAAAACTGAAACAGCTGTTAAATATTATTCAAATAATGTAATATATTTCTTTAAAAACATGTCATAGTATGGAGAGGGAAAAAGTGTACAAATCTGTGTAAAATCTGTTGTGTCTTTAGGGACAAAACCTAATTCTAAGCCTGAGTTGCTATTATTTGTACAGTTGGTTTTCACTTTAAACAGATGACTGCTTTTTTGAAACTGGGTTGCATGCCAGTAGTTAAAGTACAACCATGTAGGGTACGACAGAGTTTGTAACTAGGGGTTTTCAGAGGTGAGGTCACGATGAACTTAAATGAAACTTAAGCAGCAATGTTAATGTCACCAACAAATATATTCAGTTTTCTAGCCTTCCTTTCACAATGCCTGGATATGAACTGTGTTTATATAGCCTCTGTTTGAAGGAAAATAATTTGTTAAAAGGAATAAAGTGAAGTTACAACTTTTGTTTCTCTGCTACTTAAAAATATTCGCCATATAAACATTTGAGTGTTTACATCAGAGGGGGCAGACGGAGCCATAATGTTTGACTTTGTCATTCATTGCTTTCATTAGCAGGCCAAACCACATGGCAGTACTTGGGAAAAACTGAAAATAGTCAGAAAGTAACAAGTATTTATTAACTGTAATGCCTGTACCCTGTAAAATTATGATAAAATTATAAACTGATGGGGATTTCTTTAACCACTGTGGAAGGGAGACCACGTTGCATCATGGATAAAAGTAAAGCTTTTTCATAGAGCTGTAGCATACAGATTTATAAACAAAGAACATCTAAGCTTTGGTGCACCTGTGTCACAAGTTCTGATGCAGGTCTGGTCCCCACATCACATTTTTGTGGTTAGTCACCCTGCTGTAAAATGATTGAGAGGATGGAGCAACTATCTTAAGAAAGACTAAGGAGTTCAAGCCTCCTCACTCTGGAGAAGGAAAAAAGAAGATGTGTGTGATTGTGGTTTACAAAATCACAAAGGTGATATATAAGCTGAATATGAAACTCATATTTACAGTGTCCTGCCATATTAGGATTAAAGGGTACTCAATGTTTTTAACAAGTTATCTTCTATCTTAATAGAAGATCAGCTTAAAGCAGATGGCAGTACCTCTTCACACTGCAGTCATGAATTTCTGGAGCTTGCTGCCACAGGAGATGTAGAGACAGGCAGTGTTGGCAGGTTCAAAAAGGGCTTATGTGCATGCATAGGCACCAGGCCCATAAATGGACACCGAACAGACTCGGAAGGGAGGTGCCCTCTGAATTCCTGCTTCCACACTTGTGGATGCCAGCAGAGAGGCTGCAGAAAAGGCTCACGTGCTTGCTCGAAATAGCCTTTGTTTTTGCTGCTGTCGAAGGCAGAATATCAGGCTGGATGCCCTGTACACCTGACCTGGGAGGGTGCCACTTTTCTTGCTCTGTCAGGAGGACATGTTGTGGGCTGTTCCTGAACTCTCTCTGATTGTCAGGATAGTTGTTCAAGACTCAAGTCAGCCAAACCTGCTTAGAAAAACAAAAGTCTTTTCCTAAAAAAGAGTCTGCTTCCTTGCCCTGTGTGCCACTGCAAAAATTGGATCTCCCTGAGTGCAGAAAGCAAAAGGTATTACAAGAGCATACAGAAATTATTCTGGCCACATCTATCCTGTCAGAAAAATTCCTCTTTCCCTCACCCAGAGAGCAACCTCACCCTGCTCGGGAGGATGCAAACATTTCAAGATTCAGCTGTGTGGTAAGGTCAATGCTTGGAGATACTTGGATGTTAAAGTTTCTTCCTGGCCACCCTGCCCCCAGTTGTTCTTCTTCACACCTTTTTGGCTGCTGGTGTCTGTGACTGGCTATGACCAGTGTCTCTGCTTGGTGAGTCTCAGGGTTTCAGACGAAGGAAGAGCACATATCTGGAGTTCAGGCTTGCCCCAGGATAGAAGGAGAAATTACTGTCACTGGGAAAGCTGCTCTGCTCTCAGGAGAGTTAGGATGAGGGAGAAGTAAGATGCTTGTTTCAAAATAGTTTAATTGTAAGGTTTCAATTTCTTTCCTGTAGGAGTGCTGACAGGCTGTAGGAGAGAGTGTTCTTGTTTGTAGAAGGAGTAACAACTGAGATTAGAATTCCCTTTATTTTGTTTCCTGTATTCTCCGTTGGGCTTTTTTTGTTGTATGATAGCACTTTTAGTCAAATCCTTTCTTTAATGCAAATGTGATGTAAGTAGGGTGCACTAGCTGAAATTTTTATGACTAAACAAGAACTTTTATTTTTTTTTAATGTAGATTAGGCTGGATTTCTCATTTTCAAACCCTCAGTGTTTTATTTCATAAATTATTTCTGGCCACAATTTACAGCAACATCGTGACATCTTCATTCATCTGACCAAGTCATGGTCACTGTATGTGTGGGATTAATATGAAACATGAGAGCTGAGACAGGGACCGATGTGTCTTAGAAGATTGCTTGAGTTCCCACAGGTCTTTGGTTCTTCAGATTTCCTGTAAAAATGCTTTATATATGTTCCTGAGAGAGGTTTAACCTTTTGTCCATTGTATTTTCCTTTGTCTTTCAAGCTGAGATATTAAGAGGAGCTTGGTTCCTCCTTCCTCAAGAGATGCTACTTTCTTGAAGTTTTGTGAAAATAGAAGATTGTATGGAAGAGAGAGACCTTCTCGCATCTCTCCATAAATAGAAGGCTGCAGTAGCAGTTCGGGGAAGCCAGGCATTTGACTCAAGGCAAGGATCCTGAGGATGCAGGCTTCATGGGTTTGGACTTTTCTTTGTTTGTGAAACTTTTTCTCAGCCTCATCCCGTAGCAGCTTGTAGCTGTTGAGTTTATTAGCGCTTTCTTACTGCACGCAGGACTAGGGTTTGGCAGCAACCGTGAGACTTAGACTTCCATAAAGCCCTTGATGTGATGTGATTCTTCTTTTTTGGGACCACAACTTGATTTGCAGTTCACTTTAATTGTAATTTGTGCAGTTTTACTTGTGTTTCTTGAGGATTCATGCTGAGCTAGTCTCAGCTAGGGCTTTGCACTCAGCATAAATGTCACAAAGAGAGTGCTGCTTCTCTAAACATCTGTGCTACAATAAATGAGATGAGCATGGGGGGTGGAGGCGATAAAGAAAAAACATTTTCTGCTCTTTTTGTTGGGAGGAAGCTCAACTGTGAAGAGGCATTGCATCATGAGCTCTAATGAAAGACCAGCTATTCCCCTTGGGAAAATGAATGCACTTGCCTCATTTCCCTCTTACTGGCAGCTGTTGCTTAGGAATTTCATTTGAGAATGAAATGCTGCTTTGGTTGACCTGAGAAATGGCTTTAATACCAATGGCTGCCAATGGTGTGCACTGTAAGTGTTGTGAAGGACAGAACAATTTTCTTAAAAATTAATAGCTCGGACTAGAAAATTAGTGGTTCAGACCCAGATATATAATCTGCATGAGTTCTGATGTATTCAGCTGTCTCCTTGAGACTAATTTTTGTCTTTCCCATATGTGCTGGGCTGAGGAAGTGGCAAATCACATTAGCATCAGGGAATGGAAGGAGACCAGGAGCTCTGATGAAGAAAACACTTAACTGGGCTGGGAGGAGAAAGGGGTGCTGACGTGGCAGACATTACCTAGAATATCATTTTGGCTAAGTAGTGGAAGAGAACCTAGCTCAGGTTCAATTCTATATATTTTATTTTATTTTTACAAAAAATAGCTTGGAAATGTTTGTGCATTGTTTTATAGAGAAGGTTAATTTTTTGAACACTAGCACCCAGGACTGATATTGTTAAGCCCGGCAACATCTAGGTCTTGGCTGATGGAAGCCATCAGGTGAGTCTCAGGGTTTGAGACACACAGCATGAACTGCTCTGCTGCTTGTGCTCATACTTCACTCTGCCGCTGTGACATATGCAAGGATCTGTGGTTAGGAAACTCATCACCAGGCCTAACTTTTGAAGAAAGGCAGTTTCCCAATTCCCCACATACAGCCTTTGTGAGGTGTGTGCTGGGTGTTTTGTAGGGAGTCAGAGATGAATCAGCCTGGAGATGAGTCGTGCTCCCCTTGTGCCCCAGCAGTGCACTGGCTTTGAGAAGCTGTGCCCAATCTCACCTCTAAAATGTGTTTACTCCTTTGTTTAAAACAGCCGACTGTTTTAATTTACTGGAATTGCTTTCCCAGTAGTCCCACCCTGAGCAGGTGTGGCTTCAACCACTTGGTGGCCATTTCAAGAGCAAGATGTCAGAAGCACGTTGTAAAGCATGGTAGAGATGAATGAAATACTGCTGTTGTATTGGATGACTCAAGGTCTTCACAGGTAATAAATTTACCTGCTGAGATAACAAAGTGGAATTTGATCTGCTAGACAGAAGCAGAGTTAGCAGGGGACAGCTTTTCTTTTAGTGGGTCCTTTTATAAGGGACCTGTTATTTCCTGTGGGAAATGAGCTTGCCAGGTCTTCTTCCACCCACCTAAGCATGCTGGTCAAAGAAGACTTACTTATTTTAACTTCTAACATGGCTAGCAAAGCTGTATGGCAAAATTTAGGTGCCAATATATACTGAGAGCAATTCAGCTCCAGGAAAGTTAGGGGGAAAAAACCCTATGTAACATCTTGTCAGCTTCTGTTTGCATGGTGGCTAAGTATAATTAGGAAAATTAAAAGACACAGGTGCCTCAGATCTGTGTGTTCTCCCTAGTGATACTCAGTGAGAGCAGCTGACCCAGTGAATCATGGTGGGCTGAAGCTTTCTTGTTCATAATAAACCCAGTGAGTTGTTCCTTTGTTGGCTTTCTGTTGACAGCAGTCATGTGGGATTCACTGTCTCTGCAGTCTGTGTGACAGCAATGTGATTTTCTGTACGTCCTGGTGTGTAGCTAGTGAGGAGGTTTTGTTTGCTTGGTTGAAGTTGTGCCCTGATGTGCACAACTTGGAGTTGGAGTGTTCTGAGCCTTTTGCTTGGGCGCAGGATGGTATCGCCAGATTAATTAATGAAGATCTCGGGCTTAGATTTCCAGTGGCATCGAGTTCTTTCTGCTCCTGGGACACGTCTTCACTTTTCACTGCCTGTGGTCTTGATGGTGGAAGATGGTGGAGTAGAATGAAAATGATGACTGAAGTAAACAGCATTTCTGCCTATTATGTATAGTATTTTTATTGAATGATTTTGGGTCCATTTGTTTGTTTTAATCCCAGTAGTCCTCTTTGTATTCAGTTCAGAGATTTGCTATGAACTACATGCTGTTAAGATTAATTGAGGCACAGGCTTTGGTTGTTTAGAAAATGAGTTAGAGGTACATTTGTTGGCAGAACGCTTGCTACAGAAGAAGGTAATCCCCACTTTCGCATAAACACACAGATGTGTTTTTTGTGGGCTTAATTAAGCTTTGCCAAAATTGTCCAGCCTCTGGTGCTAGTGCAAGAAGGCAGAAATTCCTGTGGTATGTTCAAGTATGGAATCATATCTAACTCATTTAAGGGAATGACAGCTGCCCCAGTGATGCCTTGTGGCCCACAGCTCTGTAGTGGAGCTGCTCCTGAGAAGGCCGACTACAAGGGCATCACCAGGGCAAGTCTATTAGTGGTCTAAACCACTAATTTTCTAGTCCGAGCTATTAATTTTTAAGAAATCAGCTGGCTTGGGTGCTGTGCTTGGATTTTGCTTGCCATGCCTGGTTCCATGGCAATCCCCAGGATTAGTGTCATCTCATGGGGTGGTGTCTTTTCTAACCAGATCAAATTTCTGTTCTCCCAAAATGACAGAAATGTATATGAAAACTCTTCTGTGTGAAAGTATGAGAAAGTTTCTTGCTATCTATTCATACTTACTAATTTGCTAAGGTTTTTTTCCTTGTCCTTTTTTTTTTTTCTTCTTAATAATGCATACAGATCATTTCCTAGCTGTCAGCCTTGTGAACTTTACCCTGTGCCATTGCCATTAAAGGCAATAGGTTCTTTTTGTCATCTACAGTTATTAAAAGTCATTTTTGTGAAATCAAACCTTGAGGTGCACAGAAGTTAATGTAGAGTGGTTGTCTGTTTATTGTTTTTTCTTAAACAAAGGTTGATGTTTCAACATAGGAAAGGTGAGATTTTTTCCTCTTTCCCAGTTAGTGTTTATGCTTAATGATAATGACTGTTGTGGGTGACTTCACTAATCATGGTGACAGTCAGCTCCAACAAGGTAGGTACCTACTTGAACAATCAGAAATGAATTAATAATAAACATTAAAGCTGAGGTGTCCAGTATTGGAAATTCAGTATCAATATTAGTAGTAGGTTGGAGAGGTATGAATTCCACAATGTGCTTGTCTCTGAGGTGAGTTCTGGCTGGTATCCATGTAAAGGAGTTTGTCTGCACTTACACTGACAGGGAACATTGCAAGTTAAAGCTTAGGTTCTTGAAATGTGTCATATAGATGTCAGATAGAGGCCTGCAGACTGTTTCCTGTCCCTTTAGTATGCACTTTTTTTCCTTTGTGTCTTCTTTGTTTGCCCCCAAATAGAACACTATAAAGCTGGAAGAGCCTTTGGGGAGATAAGTGGGCAGTTTGGATGAAGCTGTGTCTGTCTTTATTATTTGGGGCAGTTTGAGGGAGAGGGAAGATGAAAAATAGAAGGCTTCATTTCTCTGGGGAGAATAGAGACATGAATTCTGAAAATGTTCAGTAATCTGGTATTTGTAATGTAGTAGGTGGGGTCTGGCAACTGCACAAAATGCTACACAATCTTAGAGTTGTGCTTAAGGAACTAATGGCAGAGTTGTCTTTCACTGGTGTTCTTTTTTTGCCTCAGTTTCCTGATCTTGAAATAAAGGTATGTTCTCTGTGTTACGCAGGAAGTCAGTATCTGAGCCAGATCAGAATTCAAGGTTTCTGGCTTCAAGTTCTCCATTCAGGCCACACCTTTCTTTTTATAGCTATGGGGAAAAAAGTCTGCTCCAGCATGTCATTTAGTGAAATGCCATATAGGAAAAGCAAAACTAAGCCTAAAAGAGCTAAAAATATTTGATTTTAAATTAGGAGACAGAGAAAGTTCAGCAGGTTCTCTCTGGCAAGTGGAAGCTTACAATGCCACAGCAGACGTGCTCGTCTTTGGGGTCGTGTCTGGCAAACGGAAATGCCTGCAAAGGTGTGAGCTGAGTTGTGCTGAGTGGTGTCCAATAGATTGGGATACAGGACTGGCCACTGAAGTCAGGGAAGTCCTTTCTCAGAATATGCTCCACTGGAATGTGTTTGTGAGGACAGGTGGAACACCGTGACTTGGTTTGTCTGCAGGGTGAATGTGTTCAGGTGTTTGCTGAAAGCATCGAGGTTCTTCAGAGCTTCTCCCTTTTCTAACTGAAGCCTTAAGTCATCAAAGCTGAGCGCTGAAACTCTTTCATACTATATATGGCATTTGTGCTAGTGGTAGAAACTGGAGTGTATTTATAACACTGGTTTGCTCCGGGAATACAGATTGGGAACAAATGTTTGTTTGGAAAAAATCCAATTCCAGGATCTTCTTTTACTGCTGCACATGAAATCCATAGCAACCTCATAAAAGCAACAGTTGAAAAATCTTAATAGGGCCTTCCCCATGGAAAAAACATGCAATTGGTGTAACATGATGTATCTGGAGAGTTACTTGTGATGGTTTATGTAGTAGGCAGTGACCCTGTATGTAACATCCTGTCTGTCACGTTGGAACGCAAGGATGCTGTCGTGTTGTTGGCACATGCTGGGATTTGTCAGGGTTGCTTGTTAGGACATGCTGCTATTTTCAGATGCACTCCTCGTTTGTTCAGAAATACCTATTTGTGCCTCAAGTAATACTTCATGAAAATTTTAAGTGTTCTTAAGAGGATGGCATGGCATTGACATGAGGAAATCAAGCCATAAAATGAGCTGAGCTGTTTTGCATACTGCTGCAAAATATTTGAAGGAAAACAATTGGCAACAAAAGGGCACAGGTGTCTTTGGGTGTGTTGATTAAACCATCTCCCTTCAGTCTGAGTGTTCTGTTTGATTTGATTAACGTGTTAATCCTTTCTGTTGTTGCACAGCTAATTACTGTTATGTTGAGCCTCTGTGGAATAATTACCATTTGGACTAAGAATGTTCATATCCAAAATCATAAAATAATTGCTTTTATTTTGTGTTTTAAAACTGCTGTCTTGTTTTTGAAGGATGTTCAGAAGGAGAGAGAACCTCATGTTTATCTCAGTAAAGAAGAAGTTAAAGAGAAGATACAAAGCTATAATTCATCTGTCACTGATAAATTAAAGATGACCTTGGTAAGTTTTTAATGCGAGCAGTTGAGCTGTAACTTTGTAGTGCATTGTGAATTATTTTATTCTCAGCATCTTACTTATGAAACTGTCTCTGTTTTAATGATTTTCTAAGATACATTTCCTTAGATCTGCAAATTAAATCTCATGTCTGAAATGCTTTTTATCCATGTAACTCTTTTACACAGATCAAAACAAACTGTTGTAAAAACAAACTGATGTAATTTGAAATGTATTTAAGGTAAACTGTCAGCTGACACTAAGGTGTAAATTTGTCAGAGTTTTCTGACAAATTCTGAAAGCGCTCAGATGGTAAGAATGAAGGTATATTTATCTTATTTGTGCAGATAAATTTTTGTCAGATTTCTTTGATAAGGATGCTCAACCAGTGATAAAAGTTAAAACATGCAAAATTTATTATAGGAGACTTAACTTTCAGAGTAGTCATACAGGTTTTCAGCATGAAGATGCTTTCTTTCCCCTGCCCCCAAAACATAGACAATACAAACTGAAATATGTAAGACTTCTCATTTCCAAGGATTGTGAATCAGGACTAATATTCAGTCCTGTCTACTCAAGACCATACTAACAAAATTCACATCTGTCTGCTTAGCAAGCTGTTATTCTGTTGTTATGCTGTCCAAATTTTCTAATACATGACATATTCCTGTGGGAGTGTATGGAAATTTTGAAATTCCATTATATCCTAAACCATGTAAGTATGACTATGTACTAGAAAGATCTTTGTTATGTGTTTGCATGTGGATCAGGACTTATGCCTAAAACCAGATTGTCAAAAGTTTTCTAGCTCAGTAAGGTTTGATTTGCTTTGCTATTTTGTCTTTCAGAAGCAACTGGAATAAACAGTTTCAGATGTTAATTAGATTGGCATTTATTCTAGAGTTTTGCCTGGGTTATTTTTTTGTTTGTTTTTGTGGGTTTGTTTGTTTGGGGCTTTTTTCAACATGATTTGACCATCTAAATGCCTCAGACTAAGTTGACAAAGACAGCTAAAATGTGGGAGATAATTTCTGTATTTCTGCATTAAATCTGTTGCTAAAGATGGGTGTTAGTTGTCTTTTTCGCTTCATAAGTTTTCACTTTAGGAGAGAACTATCACTGGTATATTGTACCTATTGCTTGATGTGGTCCTAATATACTTAGAATTCAACAGTTATTGAGAAAACATTAATACTCAATAGTTACTAATAAGAAAAATTAATATTCAGAAGATATACCAGAAAGAATAACTGTCTGAATTACCAAAACAATACCTTTCCTGTGAGATGTCATGTATTGCAGTGATCTTTAAATTGTGTTCACTGTGAACATTTTCATCTGCCCGTTCCACTGCTGTGTCACAACTGGCCATTGCTGATGACTTTAACAGTTCGGTCCTTTCCTTCGCTGCAGAACGCAAATGGGATTTACACTGGCTTCATCAAAGTCCAGATGGAACTATGCAGACCCATCACTGTGCAGTCCTCCCAGAGCCAGGGGAGGTGTGTTCCCAGCAATCAGGAAACTGCTTTTTACTTGCCGGACGGCTGTGTGAACACCCTTCACATCAGCAGCACCAACACCGTTCGGGAAGTTATCGAGGCCTTGCTCAAGAAGTTCTTTGTGGCTGACAACCCTGCGAAGTTTGCACTTTATAAACGCTGTCACAAGGAAGATCAAGGTATAAGCTGAGCTTGTAGCATTTTGGTAGTGGAGGGGCTTGAGGAAGGAGTTGTGCTATAGTAATACTTGAAATAAGCCAGGTGGAAGAACTCCGATAAATGAGGGTGACAGTCTTCCTACTTTGTCTTTTTTTCCTTATAAGTAAGGCAGTAAAAGACTGGGGGTATTTCAGGATAATTCATCCAAGACAGTCGCCTGCTAAAACATTTACAGAGATCTCCTGTGCTTTGCAGTCCATTTTATTTTATATTATTCTATGCCCTTATCAGGCCCTGAATTTCAGCTGGCCTGATACACTGCAGAGTTGTGAGATTAAGTTAAAGGACAGGTTTTTAAAAAGATAAACCCTGGTGTCTGTGATGCCTGAGGTACTGGCACTGGCAGACTGCTCTCGAGGTGATGACCATGGCCACATGTGTTGTGCTCACATGTGTTAGTGCATGTGGCTGTCCCTGGGCACTGGCTGCTGTTAGGAGTTTGTTGTATGTTGTGATGGAAATACCAGAAGATGGAAAAGGGTTTTTTTAGGGAAAGGTGCATTTGCCGATGTTGTGTTCTTGCACTTGGAATCCACCTTCCTTCCATGGATGTTGAGAGCAGTTTTAGGAGTTCAGATGTTTCTGGCTGTCAGGCAGGCGGAGTTGTTGTCTAGATTTTGTGTGTGAAATTTTAAGTGGAAAAGGTATCAGAACAGTGATACGGAGCTCTGATATCGTAAATGCGTAGATAGAGCAGCAGATCTGTGTGTTGTATTTTTTTCTTGTGGGTTTTTTCCCCCCCCGGACCTGCATGTTCTGTGTTGGCTGGAGGTCATTTCATTCCTGTGCAAATGCAGTGTTGCACTGTCACCATCAGTCACCTGCTCAGCTCCTCCCTAAAACTCACTGCTCAAAACCAGTATGTAGACTGATAGATAAACAGTGTGTAAGTTTTGGCTACACATGTATCTTTTTGAAATTTGCTAGCATTAGCTAGCGTTAGTCATTCGAAGTGTTTGAAACAGTTTTGGTAAAGGTGATAATTACTGTGGTTTCCTTCTCCTTGCAGTTTATACGTGCAAGCTGTCAGACAGAGAACATCCCCTCTACCTGCGCTTGGTGGCAGGCCCCAAAACAGAAATGCTCAGTTTTGTTCTACGTGAGCATGAAACTGGAGAAGTCATGGTATGTCACACCCCTGCTGGGTCAGTGTTTGTGTAACTTCATGGATGAGTGGGCTTCTGTTTGAGCTGTGCTGACCAGACAGTTCATTTTTTGGAAGCAGACTTTTTTCCCCTGTTAATTTCCTTTGTGCCTTTTGTAAACATTTCATTTGTGGTTAGATTAACCTATTGTTACTTGCAGAAGAAAAAAACAGTTTAAAAGAGTAAAATATTTTCAGATGCCTTAAGATTTGCAAGGAAGGTGCCTTGATACTGTTTCAGTTGGAAACTGTCTACAGTGTCTAAGGAAATACTGTATATATAGAAGATTTATGTATTTTCTGTTCATCTTATCCATTCTTTGCTCTCTTTGTCTTTCCAGTGGGAAGCTTTTAGTATTCCTGAACTGCAAAACTTCTTGCGCATACTGGACAAAGAGGAAAATGACCAACTGCAGATCTTGAAGAACCGCTATGCAGCTTACAGGGGCAAGCTTGAAGAAGCTGTTCGTGGGGTGTTGAAACCTGGTTAAAAGGGGGCCAAAAGACTCTCAGGAAAACGCGCGCTACCAAACGTCAATTGAGCATGCCAAACCCAACGTACAAAGAGCAGCAGAGAGTAGTTTTCTCTATTCAGAAGACTGTTTTGTGATGCCAGGGTAGACTTAGTTCCATAAGCCAGGTCACTTAGCATCTTGCACCCACAAATAAGGGATTCTGCATGTTTGTACATCAGTTTGCAACCCTCTGTGTGCCTAGAGAGCTTCCCAAGTTATCTTGGTGCAAGCTGTGAAACTGTAAGCAATTTCCTAGGATGCTATGAAATAAGATTTTTTTTTTTCTTCTTTGCTTAATGGTATCTTTACAAGTAAGGATGTGCAAATTGATAGGTTAAAAAAATTATTATTAAAGCCGTTTGGACGAGAATTAGTTGGAGCACTATCTTAGAGATGAAATTGATTTGCACTGCCTTTCTTTTTTCAAATAGTTACTGTATAATTTGTGAGAGAACTGTTTAGGTGGAAGGCATATGACATCTTGTGGTTTGTACTGTGAAATTTGTAGAAAGCTTTAAAGTGGTCTTTGTGAAGAAGGTAAAGAGAAAGTTGAAGGTAAGAGCTGGGGGAGAAGAACTCTAATAGCTGTCAGAGGAGGTTTTAAATGAAAATAGTATTTACACAGAGGAAAGTTGAAATACTAATTCTACAAGGTTAAAGTTTTAGTATGTTATAATATTGTGAATAAGTTTTATGGTTTTTAACTGCATAAATCCACACTGGAAAAGAAATAAAGATAATAGAAATAGTGGGAAGGAATGAGAAGCAAAAGCTAAGTAAGAATGGAAATGGAGCTGCACATACAGGTCACTTTTGGAGAAGCTGATTCCATAAAGGCATAGTCAGGGTTTGAAAAGTGTGGCAAACTTAAAAAGCTGCTTACTTGAATTCTGAAAAGTGGTCCATGTCTCAGATAACTCTGTGAGAAATACCTATCTAGCGAGGGTTCAGACATAAGCTGCAACTACAGATGCATGTGGTCTTTATTGTAAGTCAGGTCTTTCCTCTGGCTCAGCAATCCATTTTTAGGCTGGATAATCTTGAATTACTATATCTGAAAGACAGAAATAGCTTCCTCTGCTTCTTTCTTTGTTAAAGGCTCAGTCTGGCAAAGAAAGTAGAATTTCTTACTCACATTTCCAGCCCAGGAGAATGTTAACATTTATTGTCTGTGTTGGTGACTGAGCTTAGTAACTCTTATTTTTAATAATTCAAAAGGGTTTTTTTCCTTATGGTTTTTAAACTCTTAATTGAAAAACTGATTACCAAATTCTGCAGACTGCTGATTTACTTGATTTAAGAGTAGGAAAAATGTAGCAAGAAAACTTTTTACTTTAGTGTAAATATAGTTGTTGTTCTTTCAGAGTTATTTATCTAAAAAAGCATGTTCAAAAGAAACCAAAGAAGTGGGTGTGCAATAGAAGCATGGAAGCATGAGGCAGATTTGAGTGACTGATACTGTAGTCATTATCATGCCAGAGAGGAAATGAGTTATGTCCTGGGGGGCAGGAGAGTGGAGGAGTGCTAAGGATTGAAGAGCAGCAGAAGTCGTGGTGGGTTTTTTTCCCCCTCTGTTCTTAGTGTGTTCGTTTTAAATTCCCAAGGAATTGTTAAAACTTTGGTGACATCTAATGGATACTGTGTGAAACTCCAAGATGCTTCTCTTCTTCCCCTTAATTTTATGTAATTGTGCCTTTGTTTCCTTTCCTTAGTAAGATTCTTTTTAAAACTCTTCACAAGTTTTTTTAGGTAAAAAGAATTTGCAAGCTTATGAGACAATCATAATGTTTTAAAGAGTTAAGAGAAATTAAGAGTAGGACTAACTATAAAATATATCTAAGGCATATCTTGTTTGTTGTTTTAATTTCACATGTAACATTGTAGTGCATGTGTGAGTTAGTAACATTATCCTCAAGTGAGACACTTTATAATGGTTCAGGGAATGCTTTTGTGTTTTGCTACAATTTGTTCTTCTAGGAATGCAGCAGCATGTTGGTGGGTATTCTGTTAACATCTTAATTTATGTATCTGCCCGTAGCTATGTAGTCATTGCATAATCGCTGTCAATATTGAACCATTTGTTGCTCAGATTTAAACACTGTTTGAGTTTTAAAGTTGAGTATAAAATATGTGAATTTTGGTTTTACTTGAACTAAACTATCAGTCTTTTTAAGTAGGCACATCTGCATTTACTCTAGCCAAAAACCTCAGTGTTGTATGCACTATGAGTCTTGATTTGGGATGAAGGGCATGGGGGTGGGGGACCAAAATAAACTTTTATTTTGTCTTAGTCCACAGTTAATTATTGTAAGATGTTGTGTGTGGAGTTAATTTTCTTCTTTTTTGTTCTACACACTGGCAGTTACAGCAGCTTTAATTTAAAAGAAATTGTCATGCCTGGTCAGTTTTATCTTTTTTAAATTTTAGCATCAAATTGAACTGTCAAAGCTTTTGTTGCAAAACTGTTTTCTTGTCATTGTATGATGGTACCAGAATGATTAAATGATTGGGGGGGTGGGGGGGAAATGCAGGGAAACATTAAAATGTATGTCTTTAAATACAAACATTTAAACTATTTATAATTTTAACAAGCTTAGTTTTATTTTTGTAGGGAAGTTTTTATTCCCCTTAAAGTTATTACTGAAATGACAAAAAAAGTGATGGTTCCATTATTAAAGTTGAAGTTGGCAATACTTGGTTACGTGACGTGTGTTTGGTTTTTCCTTTACCTGATGGTGATGTGATCACTTTGAGGCCAAATGGATTTCCCTGTAAAGCAGCTATGAGTCCTGTGGGCAGACACAGCTGGCCTTTAGCACAAATTAAGGTTTGCCTGGGACAGAGGGATGGAGCTGAGGGTGGTGGGGCTCACAGAGCTGACCCCTCCACAGGGGGAGCGCAGTGGTGCTGGGACAGCCCGCCGGCACGTGGTTTCCTTCTGTTAAAAGGCACCTTGCAGAAACGAGGCCAATACACCAAGGCTGGAGGTGATACCCCGGCCCTCCCTCCCCAGGAGGGAAAATGCTTTTCACTCCTTTTTATCTTTAATGCCTTTTTAGTGGTTTTCTGTGGTAACATCAATGTTTAATTTTCCAGTTACCTATTTTGGTTTTTTTAGAAGTGATTTATTCCTTCCTGATTGAATTGGTAGAAGGGAGCTGCTGAGCTGTTTGCTTTGTCTCTGTGGCAGCAGAGGAGATGGCAGTGGCTCAGCCAGAAGGCTGGTTTATGTGAGATCTCACAGCTTGGTGTGTGCAACAACCACATTAGGACTGTGTACGCACTTGGTAAGGCCTGCAAATGGCAAATACTTCAGCACTCGGCCAGGGTGGGATGGATAAAGGCCTTAAAGATACTGGAATCAGCCCAGCTGCTGACCACACAGGTCACTGGGCTCTGCCTGTGGCAGTTATGTACTACTAGAAATACCACTGGGCAAGAGACACCTCGTGTGCTTTGGCTGGATCAGTGGCAGAATCATCCATCTGGAGACCGACGAGTTCAGTGCGGAGGCAGAGCAGGACAGCAGCAATGTCTGTGGAGCAGTTGGGCCACTCCTCTCCATGGCAGGGATTGACAGATTGTCAGTCTGCTTTGTCTTCCTGCAGCCGAACTTTTAGCACTGAAATTTTCTAACATTTACAAAAAACCCCACCAGACTCCATTCCCTTCCTGCCCTCCTCCTGTATGTGCATGAGTACAGAATGGTTTTCTTTCCTCCCCAGGTTCCCAGCATGGGGATTTCCAGCTGCACTCCTTGCAAATTTTGTCAGCATTCACTTTTTACCGTCTCCCATTGATCTAGAACCATTCAGGTATGTTTTCCTCCTTTGTTTTAATGTTCAATAGCATGCTTGTATTTGTTGGGAAATAACTGTGCTTTCAAAACTTTTCCTACACTTTTCATCTTGCAGGAGCATATAAATTATGCTATTTAAGTTCATATGTAGGAGAAAGAGTTTCTCCTATGAAACTCAAAAACAGAAACACTCTTTTTAACAAGTGAATTTTGAGCAAAACAATGCTGACTAGTGCAGTATTCATACATTCCTGTAGGGAGATTGTTAGTATACCTTTGTCTAATGATAAGGAGTAACTGTCTAGGATTATGGCAATTTTGTGTTTGTATTCATTTCAGAAAATAAAAACTCATAAAAGTCTGTATACTTTTAGCTTGGGCCTGAAAGCTCCACAGAATCCTTAATTTAATCTGAAGTACCAGTTTTAACAAATTGTTTAAAAAAACCCCACCTTGTTACTAGTATCTCTGGAATAAAGTCCTATTACTTCAACTAACTTTCAAGTCCAATGTTGTCTTGTTTCTTATATCTACTTTATAAATAATTTGGTGCCATTTTGAGAAGTCACCTCCTGCCTCAGTTGGATCAAGTGAATAAAAAGCTGCAGACAATCCTTACAGGACAACTGAAAGGTTCAGTCTCCTACTGTTGATGATGAAGGCAAGTGGATGACTTCCAAATGGGTAGTTATGCATCTGCTACATCTGTTTGGTCAAGAAGCAGGGACTGTGGTGAACATTCAAGCCAGGTAGAGGAGACACACTGTGATCTGCTGTTTAGAACACAGGTTAGTGCTGTGAACTGAGGACTTACCTATTCTGGAGGAGTTGTCTTCCTCTTGATGTGTGAGCAGGTGTAAGAGACTGCCTGCAGTAGCCAGTATGGAGAAGTAGGCAACGCCCAGTTCAGAGCAATTGGAGCCAAGCACTTGAGACACTGAGCCTGGCTGCTGGCACTAGTTTTGTGGTGTTTTTCAAGGAAATACTGCATAGGCCAGGTCATGTTTGTCTGAAAAGCACCTTCTTGTGTTATTTGCTAGCAAGGTAAGAGGTAATTCTGGAGTGTTCTTGTCTGCCCTTGTGCAAGCTGAAATTAGAAGTGTTTTCAGTTGTAGCAGCATAGGCCTGAAAGGGGCCCAACCCAACACCTTGCACTGAGGCACTCAGTACTTGCAAATGGCTTCTCAAACTGTTTCCTTCCTGCTTTCCTCAGAGATAATTTTTTAAAATTGTCTTTTTATTGCACTTTCTGTTCTCTACTGCTCCCTCTACAACTTTTGGAACAGGCAGTGTTCACAATTGGAACTTTGAAGCGGTTTTTTTAATTCCAAGTATTAATCCTGCAAATGCTCTGTGTTGCCAAATCTAACATTTCACGATGCTGTATAAAGTACTAACTTGGTTCTGTCTTTCTAGAGTGCATTTTCTGTATGAATAAGACAGGATATTACAGATAAGGTAGTTCTGTTTTGCCTTCACTTCACCACAAATACCATGAGAGAAGTGGAGTGCAAAACTCCTTTCAATAACTCTGTAAACCTAAATATAGCATTTTGGCCTCGAACATAGCATGAGAGAAAATAGCATTACAAGTCTAAGATTTCTCTCTTTAAATACAGAATCTGGAATGTGATCAGAAATTTCAGCTGTTTCCAGCATGTCTCGGGAGGAATTAGAATGCCAGTATATTCTATGGCAGCGAAGTTCAGCCTCTTGGTTTTTTTCCCAGGCAAAGTTGTGTTAGGACACTGGCTCTGAAGCTCTTGCTTCAGATAAACAGGTGCTTTCTGTATGCCAGTAATCCTAGACAGTTCTTTTAATCTAGACTTGTCAGCTGATACTTTCAGAATCTGCCCTCTTTGCTCCTAACATTTTTCCATAGATGTGAGTGAGCAGATGTTAGACACTTCTATATTTTTATCTGCTCTGGTTTGTTGAATGAGCACTCACAGTCAGAACTTGTGGGTTTTTAGTAATACTGGCACAAAAGGGCAGCATAACTTGTACAGAGAATCTTTTAACACCTGTTGCCAAGTGACAGCAGTCATTTTTAAATGTAAACAGGGCTGAGTGAAAATGCAGGTCACGAGGAAAGAACCCAGTATCTACTTTAGTTCAATCTATGTAAATAAAAGACGTAGCAGAGGAACATTTCCAGGAAGTTAACAGACTTGACACTCAAAGTGTGTTTTGTTGAACAGTGGGTCGAGGATTGGTCACGTGCATTGTGCTGCTTCAGAGCCTGGAGCAGCCCAAAGGCAGGAGGCCACTGTTTTCTAAAGGTGGGGCTTGATTGCTGCTGGTGTTTTTTCTTTAATACTCTACAGAGAAGCTTTTGAAGTTACTTTCAAAAGACTTGAAATACTTTTAATTTGTTAATTTGAACATTTAAAAGCACAGGAGAAAAACACTAAGCAGGTATCCAGTAAAAAACATGGTTAGTCCTTTAGTGTAAAACTTACATGTGTTTGGTATTATTTTAAAACTTCACAGCTCAAACAAAGCCACAACACACTTTTTTTTTGCTTAGGATTTTCATGTTGTAGGAGAAGGGTTATGCTTGGTTTGGATCAGTCATTGTAATGTTTTCCTTTCATCTACTGCCTGTTTTAGTTAGCTGATAGCATGGCAGAACCCTCACGACAGAAAGGTAGATCACGTGATCTGCTGATGCTTTCACTGATTTTCATCAACAGCATGAGAATATCCCCATGAATCTTTAGTCACATCCTTGATGCCTTTGCTGCCAACCCCTAGGAATCTACAAAGTCATTCTTGCTGACCAAGAGTCATGAAGCTGGCTTTTCCCTAGAACTTGCACAGGAAAAATGAGGAAGTAGGTGTTTCAGTTGTGTTCTATCAAGTCCCTCTTATTCCTGTTTTTAGAAAATGGGTGGATTCTGGCAGCTGAAATAAGTTCAAACAACTTCAACACCTTGAGAAAGCAGATTACTTTCAGATTTGTGAGCAATTACTGGACCATAGCTTTAAACACAATCTGGTGGATATTATCAAAATAGTGACAGCTGAATCTCACTACAGCAGCATCTGGAAAGCAATATATCAGCACTGCCCTTTCTTTCTAATCATGGAATTCCCCTGCCCCATCCCTTGAATGAAGTATTAAGGCTGTGTATTTCTTTTTCTAAAACAATTCCTTTAGCCTTGTATCAGCAATTTTCTTTACAAACATGGCTTGTTCTTTGTCATTAATTTCTAAGAGATGTGGCAAGCTTCCATAACCCTGATGGTAGTGTCACTTGGGCTGTCAGTGATGGGAATGTCTATCTAAGTAATACAGAGCTGCCCTTTCTTGTGGTGCTACAGTAAACTTTATAGTTTTTGTAAGCTGGAACATCCAAAGAAAGAAAGCAATGTTTCAGGCAGCCATTAAATACTTTTGTCTACTTGATGGAACACTGCTACCTCCTTGCTGAAGGAGAAATGAAACTGATACCACATGGTTAAGCAGAAGTGCAAATAAAATGCAGAGATGCATGTTTTAATAGCTCGTGAAAACCTCAGAATTAAACAGGTTAAAGGTGTACCAAGTCTCCTTCTTCTATAGTTCAGGAAATTTATGTAGTATTTTTTTATGTAGTATTTTTAAACAGAATCAGCCAAGAAATTCAACTCTGTAACAGGGGTTGAGGTGAATAAGTAGCATGTATTCTGTTGCTGGTCACAGTTCCCATTTTGGAAAAAGCCTCACGTGAGATTTTATTCTTCCTCTTTCCTGGGGCAGAACTGGTCTTAATTATGAACAGCAGTTTCTCCATTGTGCTTTCCATTTTCCATCTATTCAACTACACCAGTTTCCAAGGAAATGCAAGCAAGTACAGGTTGCATTTCAATTTGTTCCTTCACCTCAGGGTTTCTTCCTGGTGCAAAGTAGTCAGGTGGTGTCCCGCTAGACACTGTAATAAGGTTCCCTGTGGCCATATGAAGGAGCCCTTGTTAGGCAGCAGAGCCATAAAGCAGTCTTTTAAAGGCTTATAAAATACGAATTCAGCCATTAGACATGTGACACAGCTTATTCCTGTAGGAAGGTTTAAACTCAAGCTCAGTAACAAAGATAGGAAGTTTGATAGGCAGTTTATTTTTTCTTTCTTCAAAAGTGCAGCAGTGAACAGGGTCCTCTGGAAGGGCACTTTCTAAACAGATGTTCAAAACAGCAGAAATATGCTCGCAACATGCTACAGCAAAGTATGCTCACATACAGAGAGAGTCATACAAAGAAAATTCATTTTAATTGAATCACAATAAATGACCTGTTTCATTATGTTGAAATACTGTATTCAGCTTGATGAATCAGTCTCAAATTTAACTTGATTGAAAACATATTATACCTGCTTTGGGTGTGTGTTTCCATGTACATGTCCCTGCTACAGCTACATTCCCCAAAATGAAGAAGCCCAGTTTTCTGGGTCCATGCTGGGTAAGCAGGTACTGGCTATATTCACTTATGCTGAAGTGATGATAATGAATGTTGGTTTGCTTTAGGGTAACATAATGAAGTTATAGATCAGATCATTAAAAAAATTGCAGCTCTGCTTTTGATAATATTGATTTTTTAAAAAAGTAAAAAACATGGTCACATTTTATCTAAACTCAACTCTGTACCAGTAAGGCCCTTTATTTAAAACTCTGTACATTTAACATGAATGCCTTCGGTAACAAGGTACAGATACAGCCACGGTCAAATAACACATGAAATGGAATATCCAGAAAGACCATTTAGTTTTAAAATAACTTAGTTGGGATAAGAGTCAAAGATCCTTCATAGTGTTTTTTTAATTATCGAGGACAAGAATTAACACTGTTCATTTGAGGCTGTGAAAATACTCAGAATTAACTGCTTTATGGCAACAGACACAAGTGATAAACTGCTCTAAAAGCAATGGAAGGCAGGCAGCTCTTGGTTCCTGTTCTTCCTTCAACTATGTGCTTAACAATTCTTAAGTATCAAAAGTGGGAGCGAATCAAATATTCTCCTGAACCACTAAGTAAGGACTGATTAATTTTAATTCTGAATTTCAATTTAATACAACATTTACTACCTATGCCAGATTTCAGGTATAATGTGGTTCTCTGACAGTGAGTGTGTGAAGTTACTGAGTCTTGTTACAAAATGCTTTACAGGTATGTGCAGATAGCAAGAGCATTAATTTGGGTAAAACATCTGGTCACTCATACTGAATAATCTGCATCAATTCTGTCAAGTTTCATATTACTAATTAGGCAAAAAATAAATCATTCAAAAGAATGTGTCCTTCCTAGGGCTTAAAATCACTTTAAGAAAAGACTGTATTAGAGTTACATTTCTGTACCCATAACAAAGTTTTTTTCCTAGTAAGGAGCAGCAGAATGCATATTACTTGCACTGAATATTTGATGTATGACCAGGGTTTGATAGGATTGATGAGGGTTTAATGTGCAGCAGTCAATGTATTTCACGCTAGCCTCCACGCAGCTACCAAAGTGAAGTTTAAACAATGAACAAGTCTAAATTGCTAGAATTCTCCAAGCAAAACACTACCTACATGAGCTTAGTGTGCAAGAAAAGCCTTGAGAGCATGAAGACAACTTTGGTTTTGTTTCTAGAGACAAAACAGTGTATGAAGGATACTGATGGCCTGTACTAAAGCTTGAGAAACAAAAAACAGGATAAAGCTACAGCTGTAGTTGAGAAAAAAAAAAAAGTCCTGAGTTTTTGAAAGCATGTAAGGAGTCTGAATATCCAAAACCCTCTGTATTTGTATAGATGCTTCAGCTGAGAAGTCATCTTTCAACCTATTTTTTTCTCCAAGTATTTGGTCACTTCTGAGAGATTTAAAACAAAAGTTCTATAAAAATCTAACCTGTAGACCACCACAGAAGTTTGCAACTCTAAGCTACATGAAGGACAACTTCTGTGCCTCAGAATTAAAAGCAAATAAAGTTCAACTTATTTTATTGTAGCATTGCTTGTATCCAGTTGGTGGATCTGCACACTGGTATATGTACCTTCACAGTTTTGAGTCACACTTTGTTGCCTTCTTAATGATTAGTTGAAATAATCATGCTCTACTGGGGTAAGAGATGTGAAATAACTAACTGAACACTAAATAGCTTTGCCACAGTTTGTTTGACAAGGGAATGATTATCATGCCTGAAAACAGTTGATTTGCCCACAAGCAACACAAACTTGTCTTGCAGCAGATCCATAATTCAGTGTTTCCAGATGGTGTTTTGCCTGTGAATCTATAGAGAAGTTATATGGTAATGCAAGTTTGTGTGTTTTTCAAGATTTAGAAAGATACTGAAGTTTGGGTACATTTCAGATAAGCCTAATCAGAAGGTTGAAAAGACATCACCCGTTTGGAGGGAAACCAAGTGACTTCTGACGTGCAGACCTTTGGTGTGAAGGCCACTTTTTGCAGGTTCCAAGTAGTTATGTCTCAACCAAAAAGCAACACTCTAGGAAGCACTTAAACTGCCTAAAATAGCTCTTAGCCTAATGTCTAGTAAGCAATGATTCTATGATTTTTAGCTAGTCTGCTTTCAAAATAATTTACCTTCAAGAATCTAATCAACATAAGAAGTTAGACAATTCAAGACATTTGGAGGTTAGAGACAGATCACCTCTACTGTGGTGCCTTGGTTGTTGGATTTTGTTTATTTTAGTATTACTTATGTTTGTGTATTAAAAACAGACTTAAGAGTTAGCTCAAAGCACAGGCACACTCACTTGAATACTTGTTAGTCTCAACAGTCTCTTAACTCACTAGGAAGTCAGTCTATCTTAAACCCTAAGAGGTTTTTCAGTAGTACATCATAACCCAGCCCAGCATTTCAATCCAGAAGGAGGCTGAAATTACATTCTTGTTTGCAAGCTACCACAGCTGTCCTATAAAATTCGCTGGTCTCATCGAAAGAGACTATTTAGCAGATGGATTTTAATTCTGCACAAGACACTTGCTAGTCAGATCCTACGCTTTTGCCTGATGCCCTCCCTACTCTCTTTCGGGCTAGTTTGCTATTGTCATTAACAGCCTGGAGCTCAATACAGGAAACCTATAATTAAGCATAGCTTTTAAGAAGGCCAGTGACACTGAATATGGGTGAGCATTACTGTGCAATAGCACCTGCCTATCTAACCTGACTCAAATACACATTTATTGATTTTTTTAGAACAAAATAAACTGTTCAGATTCATAGGCATAGGTTCACTTTTGTGCCTGTGATATGAAAAGGTACTTGAAAGACAAAGGTGGTAATCAATGATCTGAGCAAGACAGATTAGCTGTGTCTAACCATTTATAGTTAGAGTTCAGCTGTAAAATATATATATTGCACAAGGCAACCAGCTAAAGACAAGGGGTTTCCTTCCAAACAGGGTTTGAAAAGCCCATTAAAAGTCTTCCAGCTGTAATCAGCGAAAGTTAACAGAGACAGACCTGCTGCAGTCACTGGATAAACTGGTCAGTAGGAGCCCATTGCAAGAGGCTCTTAAGGGTCTTACAAGAACTGTGCAGAAAACCTCCGAGCCCGTAGGCCGTGATTGCTGAACATGAGCCGTGGGTCAAACCTGTACCTGGAGAGAGGAACAGAGTCAGTGTGAGCTGCTTGGCCTGCAGTGACCAGCACTTCTGGAGACAGCTTTGTGCTAGAAGACCCCTGGTACAAGGTTATGTGAGAAGCTGCTTTCTCAGCAGGACACAGCAGTGACAATTTCTATTACAACAGATAAACTATAACAATGCACAACCAAAAAGCTGCATCTCCAAAGAAATAAATCCTAGCTACAATATACCAGCAGCAAAGGGGCATGTATAACATCAAGCATTCAGGAGCTACATTCTAACAGGAAGCTTTGCTGTCCCAAATGACAAACTTCTGTAGCACTTTAATGACATTTTAAATACTGCTTAAAAAAGCTTTGGTACAAATGATTAGTGACTGAATTTTGAGGCACGAAGTGCTATTGACTTTCAACAGCTCATACATACAGCTCAGGTCCTGCAGGAAACATTCTTGCTAACAGCATCTCCAGGAACAATCAATGCTAGTGCTTGGAAAATGCCTGCCTATAGAAACCAGTAGAGCTTTTCCTGGTTTGCAGGCAAACCTGAGGTCAGCCCCTTGACTACTCAGAACAGCTGAAGTGTACAGCTGTGCTAAGTCAATAATAGTATTCATACCATCAAAGTTATACTTGGTAAGTTAAAATATAGATTAAGCATTAAAAAATAGAAGCATCAAGAAAACATCTCTACTGAACAACAGTATGTATGACAATAATATATTCCATCACAAATACCCTTTATAAAAGCCTAATTTAAAAAATACATAGTTATATTTAAAAGTGTTATAATAATGAAGTGCGATCAGTGTTTACCCGGGATCAAAGACACCTGGTGTACGGCACGTTGCTCCAGAGCAGGACTGCAGCATCATTAGTCGATAGTTCATCTTTTCTAGAATTTCTTGATCAATTGTTTTAGCAATGTTATTGATCTGGTGTGGATCTGCAGTCAAGTTATACACTTCTACAAACACCTGTAGAATAAAGTTCCCGCACTGTATTAAGTCCTGAATGCTAATTAACAGTCATATTATTTGAGAAGAATGCTTTATGGCAGCACATAGTCTCAGATGTTATTTTGAACTCCACTGCAGCAGCCCCACACATAAACTGTGCTCAGCCATGCAGCTAAGTGGTCAAAGACAGGACAGCGTGCAAGCAAAGCAAAGTTTTGCAGTAGCACAATTTTGTTGGAAAAGTTTTTACTTTCACCTCAAGTACTCACCTGCCACTGCAGATTCTTTTCCAACACTTGTCTTATGACTGTAAGACCACAGTAACAGGCCTTGCCTAAGCTGGCAGTCTTTTCACCAACAGATCTCAAAATACATAATTTCATGACCATCACATCAACCACTCTATACTCATCAGATACTTAGAACTGTCATACCCAGACAGGTATCTTGACTTCGTGTGTAAGATACGCTGAATACAAGTATGCTACAGTCTCAAACAGAAAAAGCTTATTTTGTGTGCATGTGCTTTGAGGTTTGTCTGGAAGATTTTCGGGCAGATTTGTTGTTTGGTACATTAAATCTCTACACACTTCTGTGGGACAAATACTGGTCAAAAGTATCTCAAGAATTTAGCTGTGGTTTTGTCTGTGCTGGAGTAGGAGGCCTGACTGCAGATGATACTGATAGAATCTGGCTGAGTTGTGTCTAACTTTGATAAAGATGTGTCTGGACAGACTTCAGCCTTTTTCCTACAAGGTTCACTGCAAGGTTATAGAAGCCACATTGTTGCACCTTCCCCATACTGTTGGTTTTATTTTAGCTAGCTCAGGTAAGCAGAGCGACCCAAAAATGCCACAGCCATACCTTCTTTGTAGAAAAATCCCAAAGTGACATGAAGTGTATTATTGAGTCAACTTTGGAGTCTACTTTTACAAAGAAATCCACAAGACTTGTTTAACTTGATCAAAATTTGTCAGAAAGGGGAAAAACAAAGTGCAGTCTGCTAATTGATATTTTGGTTTCCTGTACAGCTTTTCACACTATCTAACTGCAAAAACATCTTGTGGGATTTATTCCCCTGGCTTAGGTTGCTCATTGTAGACTACCATACAACATGTGGCGTGGTGCACGTTTCTGGGCATACCTGCTGTTCATGCTGTGCCCGCACAGCTGCTGACAGCACAGTTTGTTAGAGCTGTGACCCAGCTGCCTCAAACCCCACGTCCTCGTTGGAGCAGCTGTGTGCAAACAAGCACAACTAAAGATCAGCCCTGTGACATGCCACCTTTTGTACACACAGCCCGTGCTTCCCTAGTGAGACCTGAGCAGCCTCTGAAGGGGGGGATGTTATGTCCCTTATAACCAAATGACTCAATGTAAAGTCAGAGACCTTTCTCACAGCTTTAACTTTACTGCTATTTTTGCCAGACAAACAAGCGAATAATAGATGAGAAATTATTAGCCTGGAATTTCAGGTCTTCCCAAGTAAGAGTTGAACACTGTACCTCTGCTATGCTTATGTTATCAGAAAATACTTGTTGTTCAAAAGAGACTGCCACATGGAATTAGACTAAGAGACAGAACTGAAACCAGTCCAGCACAGCTCTCTGTGAGGCTGTTAGGAGATACCAGAAGGTAATAATCATAGTTTAGGCCTCACTCCCCTCCCACACCATTTTTTTTCCCCTTCTTCCCAGAAGCCTGCTGCAGTTTTGGTAAAACATTCTCAATAGGAGATAAGTACGTCACTGTTCCTCCTGCAAGCAATGCCAGTCCGCTTTTCAGAGTACTTCATGGAAACCTTGAGAGCTGATAAGAGTGCAGACAGACACACAGTTGTGCACAGTTGACATCTGCTAGTCAGACAGACTTACCTCCCGGTCATCAAATTCACAGTACTGCAGATCCCAGGAAGCTGACAGTGTCCTTACACAAGCATATGTGTTGTTATAGGAATCTTCACAGACGCAGTCTGGGAAGCAGTGCTGTGAAGCAAGCAGCAAACAAAAACTTCAGGGCAGAAGATGAGCTTTTCCTAGAGTCTGTACCAGCTCATGCTAACTGCAGCTAACAGATTAACACCCAGATCTTAATTTAACACATGCAAATTTTTCCACTGGGGATTTTAAGCAAAAACTCAGTGTTGTTATTAAACTCACCATGATCAAGTGCATTTTGTCTGGGAAGCAAATGTACATACACAGAAGAGGACAGCACAACACACTACTAAAGACAGCACCAATGGGATGCTTTAGTAAAGCAAAGCAAACCTGCCTTGATTTAGACAGTAGCTAGTGACTTAAATAATAATCACAGACAAGAACTGTGCAATAAGGTTACTGAAAGTTTAGAAAGAACATTATGTCACTGCCATACACTTGGCTTAAGCCCACACCTTCCTGCATCAGTCTCCAGCCCTGAGGCTCCATAGATTCCCATTGAAAGGGTTTTTGTGATTTCTGTGGTCATATGGACATATCAGTTCCAGATGGCTGGACATCTCCTTCCAATTGTAAAATGCTGCACAGTACCTACAGAGCTGGCTCCTACTTACCAACACACTGGGAGCTTACATACAGAACCAGGTTAGCGCACACAGCAAACAGGTTTCATTCAGCACCTATTTCCTAATATTAACAGATCTTGTCTTACTTACTGTGACTCCAGGTCCTAGGCCAGGACAGGTAGGATCACTGCCATTGTATCCTTCTCCTTGGTACTCCACCAAGAAGTCTGATCTCCACGTGATGTTTTTGTCTCCTCTCTAGAAGAGGTTAACACAACTTAGTATCTACTGTACTGTGAAATAGAAGAAATTTTCCGTGCTTGGAATAACACTAACACTGCCCCCACTGCTTACTAGGCAGTATCAGTCTTAAATAACTAGCTTTAGCTTAGAAGGTCTTGTGTAACTGGAAGACAAGGATTAAACTCCAAAAATATTAGTACACCCTCCTGCGAGGGTTTAAAATACTATCTTCACGTTATAAAGGATCATGCAGTAATACCAAGTAGGAGCCACATGGCCAGATACTACTGTTTTACAGACAAGATCCCTGTAACAAGGCTGTTTCCCTTTGATTTGTATCACGTTGCCACAACACATGGAAAAAGATAACCTTGGCAAAAAAAACCCCCAAGCCAACAAAAAAAGAAAAAACATTAAAAAAAAGCTAGGTTTTAAGTTGGTCTATTTGTAGCTGCATTTTCAAAGACACAGGGAGATGGAAGTTTACAGTTAATATATTAGCACCACCACAGGCATATGCAGCAAAGCAATGAGCTTCAGATTTGATTCCACCAGAGTTTAAAACAGGTGCCTTTTACCTGCTTCTGTCTAAAGAACAGCTTAAGGTTTGGATACAAGGTTTTAAGAGCAAAGCACCATTTTAAGTCTGGATGATCTTTCCAAGCTTACTTTCCAAGTAAGCTGCCTTCAATTTATAGACTAAATTTAATTAAAACTAAACAGATCACCTGCAAGCAGCTTTATTTAAATAGGCTTCTTCTCACCTATTAGGAAGGTCAGGTTTACTTTATAAAACCACATGCATTCTTCTAGAGTTTGGCTGGAAACACTAGCTCTACTGAAAATGGAGTCAAACCAAAGGTTTAATAAGAACAGTCTGCTTTTCTCCTATTTCTATGCTGAGAAATGCTAAGGAAAAGGGGAAGGAGAATGCTAGGTGGAAACAACATACAGGCTTCAAAACAGGAATTATTACAAATGTGAGAATTAGCCAAAGGATGACACAACTTTCTATTATAACATGACCACGAAGTAGTAGTGCTTATGAAAATACATCTGCATTTAAACAACATACCTACTTTTTTCACTCAGCTATGAGCATACCACGTGAAAACAACATCAAAAGAAGAATCTGGGCTATGAGACAACCTGATCTATCAAAAGAAGTAACATTGACTTTAAAGAATTCCCCCTGCAAGAATCAATGATTACTATCCCTGTCCCTACTTACCAACAGTGGCAACAATGACATCCCATCCATCTGGGTCTTATTCAAGTCATATCCCGCAATATCCAGAATAGTGGGACCCAAATCAATATTTGCAACAAGCATCTGCAGGGTGAGAAGAACTTAACTTCAGAAGTTCAGAACCTATTTTAAATACTCGTAATTTTAGGTGCATCTAAACACTACCTAATTTCATCTTTATGGGCTAATGGACCCTGTAACATTGAAAAGCAATGGTGGGGAGTTTGGAAAGTGAGTTCAAAATTCATTTGCTTTGGTGGCCTGCAATGGCTTAATTTGATTCAAGCAAGAATAGAGAGCTTTTTATAAAGAGGTCTTTGCACTTTCTACCACTCTGTATTTCATTGATACTTATATATGCAGGGCAATAAGTTAGTAGCTAAAGCAGTAACTGTAAAACAACAGTAAACTAAATCTGTACTGGGCTTTCACTTCTTTCTTACCTTGTTTGTCTGATTTGGTTTTATCCCTGGTCCTCGAACTAGCAATGGAACTTTGATATCAAACTCATAGAGCTGCCGTTTGTCTATTGGCAAAGAAAACTGGCCTAAACAATAGAAGATGGAAAAAGTTAAATGGCTTCTTTTTTACATTATAAGCCTTGTGTTACCGTAGAGTGGTTTGGCTTGGAAGGGACCTTACACAGATCATCTATTTCCACCCCCTCTGCTATGGGCACATAATTGCCACCAGTCAATTTTTAAAGAAGAGAGCTTCTTGACCTGAACTACATTAACAAATTGGAGGACAGAAGAGAGAACTTCAAAGTATAAGCAAAATTTACAAAATTTAACAGCTTAGATATTGAATTTTCAGTTGTCCAACATGATACAGGACAGGTCTTTGACAGATTTTTACTGGTTATCCCTCTTATACCGACTCTTCCTATGGAACAGAGACCCTTCCCTCATTTCTGTTCTAATTTTATGTATATCAGGATACACTGGTAGAGATTAATGCTGAAAACCACAACCAAACAAAAAACAACAATAAAATCTCCAAACACCCCACACTGCAACTCCGGATTGCTTTGCAATTCAAATCAGTACTTCTCATGTCTATAGTTTTTCACAGCTGCTGTTCCCATTTTCTGGAGTGGTCATGAGGGTGAAAGGTTATGCAATTCCTGGATCTTCTCCAAATAAGCAGTAAGCAGTGACAATTTTACCAGTGTGGAAGCCATTGTCTGATGTGTAAAAGATGTACGTGTTGTCTAACTCTCCATTCACTTCCAATTTCTTCACTAGTTTCTCTATCAGGTCATCTACTGACAGCAGAGTTTGCCACCTATGCAGAAAAAAAGTACTTCACATTAGAGTGTGAAAAATTTGGAAAAACCCTGACTGGAAGTAGGGCATTTATATCCTGCTTCCAGTCAACAGTGTATGCATTGTAAATGAATTATTTTGCTTAAAAATTCTGAAAACAAACTTCATATAGTACTACACTGGGTTTTTTTTAAGGTTGCAATTAAAGATAGAAATAGACTGTCCTCAGTTTTTGTTGATTTCTGTAGTGTCTGCAAAAGACATCAAAATGCTGATTACTTCTTATCTGGAGACAGTGAAGACCAACTTTGAAGCATCACAGTGACAAAGAGTCACTTATCTCCTGCGAGGTCACTTGTTATCAGTTCTTTATATGTAGTTTAATATTAAAATGCAAAACAACCATGAATTTAGTTGTCTTTATGGGATCCTTTCTGCTTGAAAACTTTACCAGCTGCTTTGTATTACTCATGTAACGTCAGGGTCCATTATTTCAATGTATCTAAAGCCTTCAACAGCTACAAGTCCTTTTCTTCGTCGTGGGGTTTGCTGTTGACAAAAGTGACTGCTTCCACTAGCCTCCATAGACTAATATCATGCTGAATTAAACACAGCTATTCAATTCTTGGATTCTGTTGTCTCTTGGCCTAATTTAAGATTTTGTTGCATAATTTTACCTTCATGTTTTATAAAGTGAGAGTCTGAAAAATCTTGGGTTTCCATCTCCAAAGTGACAAGATAATGCCTGGTAACTGCTCAAAATGAAGTTCGACACTTAAGGTAGTGTTTGTTTCAAAACTTTTAAAGAAAATGCATCTGCGGTGTAAACAAATATCCTTGCTCTCTATTAAAAAAGGGAACAAGTCATGTCTACACATTATTCTCCACATCCCCTTTATAAAAAGGAATCAAGCACCTCCCCGCCCAGTCAGGTATTCCCATGTACAGACTGAGAGAGAAGATTAATAAATCAGATTAGCTGGCAGGCAGATCAACCACATTTGATGTACATCATGTAAGACTCTGGACTTGAGCAAAGTAGAAGGTAAGGCCATTTTTTTATAAAAACCTGTTGTGCACTGAAAGAAAATCAATAGAGACACCAAGCGCGATTGGTCTTTTTTGCGACAAATAATGGCAGCATTTGCGAATATGGTATTTCTGAAGCGAGTGACAAGTTTATTTGCAAAATGTAAACAAAGTCAGGAGGTCTTTTGAGACAGGTGCCAGAGAACTATTAGAGGTAATCTGACATCGATTGTCAGACTTACTATAACTTTTTAAAAAAATCCAGACCTTACAAATTCTGATTAGAAACCTTAAGCAACAAAAAAATTCTTACCGCTTTCTATAAGCATCATCAAGAAACTGTATTGAAGAGTTGGTCATTGGAGTCTTTGCTTGTCGAATTAACCAGTGCTTGTTCTAAAGAAAAAAAACTAACAAAAGTTAGTGTACAAGAGAAGTATTAGGTTTTAAACCTTTCTTAGAGCAATTACAAAAACGATTCCTGTGAAAAAGTCAGGCAATGCTATCAAACTGACCTGACTTTGACTTTCCCTGTTGGTTCATGTAAAATCTAAGTTTCAAGAGTAGGATACATTACGGCTCCATTATGCTCAGCCCTTGATGAGAAGAAAATAGATGTGGATCTTTTCAAAGCAGTTCAGGGAAGAAAATTGTGAAAGGATCTAGGGAAGGCACTCTCAGAGGTAAAAGCATGATAGCGTAAGACAGATCTGAGGAAAACAATGTGAAGCATTGAGCATCATTGTAAGATTGGACTTGGTTGTCAAAAGTGAGGTACTCTTGGGACCAACACTGGTGAGCATCCCAACAGGCAGCAAGGTGGGGAAAAGCTCCTGCACCCAAAACAATTAGAATTACTTAAGTTATAAACAGGTAAGTTCAAATACCTCCAACAGTGCCACTATCAGATTCTTGGCAGTCTAAGAAATCAGGGCTAGTGACTACTGAATGGAACAGAACATTACCATTTTATTTAGATTTTGACTCCAAAACAAGAGCATTTCTTTAGCTGCAGTATCATGGATTCTTCTAGATGTATCCCAAACTTTCAGAAACAGCCCCTTTCTTGCCTCACCTATGCCCCCAAAGTAACGGAGATGATGTAATTCATATAAAGTGATACACCCACATTGAAGGACCAGTCTGAGCTGGGTCACCTGCTGTACAAATATATGGGAAAGTGTGTTGTGAACAACCTGAAGGTTAGTATTAGTGGGGATGAGAACAAAGAATACAGTCATGTCAGTGCAGCTTTATGCTTTTTCATTTAGTAGGTCAGAGATGACCCACTCATCACCCTCAGCTTGAGCCTGTATTTAGCTGGTCACTCCTCTCTGTAGAGCCTCTTGTTATGCAATTTCCCTCCTGTCACAAGCAAATGACTGAAGGGCTCAGGCTTTAGGGATTCACAACAAAGTGACTCGTATCTCCTGCAATTACTCAGTTCCCCTTTTTTCTGCTCTCGACTACTGAAGGAAAGATTTTTGGCATGAAGACTTAGTATTAAGTCCAGTTTACTTTAATTCAGTTGCATTCAGCTGTCTCTTTTATAGTAGCTATAAAACAATTCTCTGGAGAGACACAGTCTATCTCCGCTGAGAGAAGAAAAAGTAAGAAAATACATCACAAATCCTATCTTCAGCTCAGCAGAAGTTCTTCAGAGAACAAAGGAGCTGGCAACATCACCTGTGCACCAACCACTTTTCACAAGGGGTGTTCTTAGGAGAGGAGCTTCATAAGGCACAACCACACTGGGCAACTCAGGCAAGTAAGCAACCAAGTGCAGCAGAATTCTCCTCGAGTATTTTGTTCTTACCTTTCCCTGAAGTTTCAGAAACTTCACACAGCACTCAAACACCTTTGTGGATTTCAATAAACTTCACACTGACTCTGAGTTCTCAGATCTGCTTCCCTGTCATGTCTCTTTCAGCAGTCCACCAATCCTGCTGCCTCCCTATGCTCCATTCTTGGGGAAATTTTAGGAGATTGAGACAATATACAGAACACAGAATCAGAACATAGCTGTGCTCTGATTTTGCAGGAAAAACAAGGCATGCAAAAGAAATACCCAACACCTATCTTAACCAAACTTCTCTTTTAGAACAGCTTAGATAAAACTCATCTGGACTATTAATAATACTGCCTGGGAATCCAGACAGCTGCTGATCATTTTACACAATTCATAGCTGAGGATCCAAAGCAGAAGTAAAACTCAGACTCTGATCAGTGATATATACAAGAGCTTAATTCCTGTTTTTCAGGCAGAGATTCTGCCTAAATGGTTCCTCTTAGTAGCCCTTGCCCACATTCAGTATAAGGAAGTGAAGCAACACTGATTTAGGAGTCAAGACTGTACAATCCAAGACTGTCAAGCAAGCATTACAACATCAATCAGGGTTTTAGCCTATTTACATGTTTACTGCTACTGCAGGAATCATGCTTGCCCTAGAGAACAGTGAAGCTCTAGAAAACAATGAAGCTCCAAGAAGACTTAGGCTTCAAGACCACAACACTGCCAGCTGCAGAAATGCACATTAGCTATATTTAGGAAGAAAGGTAATGGTAGTCTGTTCCTCTAGTAAAACTGCTGTATCTACAGATATTAATTGCCAAACATTAAGTCTAGCATTTTGCTCTGTGTTATACAGACATATGCAGCGCTTTTACACACCACATAAGGGAACTCCACAGTGTATATTTTGCTTCACTGGTCAAGTTACTTCTAAATCACTTTTTTAAAAGCACTCTATTACAGTAATGGAGGCTTAAGACAAAATATGGAATCCCTTTATGGAAGAAAAACACCTCAGTATAATTCCCACTCTCTAGTTTGAAACATTAAAAGGTTGGGCTAAAATATTTGTTACTGCCTTCAGCCCTTTTCTGTCCTTTCATTCATGTTTTTCTATCATACTGATAAGCACATGGTCATTTTGCAAACTACAGTCCTCAGCTAAAACCAAGTTTCACTCTGTACTAAAGGAGTCACAGTGACCTGAGGTATGACTGGGCTCCTGATAAGCATTTACGCAATGTTATCTCAGTCTTAAGATTAGAAGCAAATCTTGAAGTGAAATAATTGAACACTGAAGAGCAATGGGTTATTTTAAATTACTTGAATCAAAAATACAAAACTTCTCTAAGTTTTCACCAAATTAACTGCTTGTGAAGTTCACTTACTGGCAGAGTAAATTGCAGCAGATTAGTCTGAGCTAGACCATATCTGGCCATATTTGCTGGCAGTGGAAGGTACTGCCCTCTCATAAGGATGTCTGAGTTTGTAACATTAGGCCCAGCAATTCTGGTTACAGGTTATTTCAGCAAATGAAAGGCAAGTTCTCAAAGCACTTAGTAACCTGGGGCCCTATAGTTCATGATTCCAGAGTCCTCTGATGAGTCTGACATGCTTTCCACATCCAGGCAGCTTTGCCACGAGCTCAAGGAATAGACTGCCCCCATCCACGAGCATATCTGTGTAGGAAGACAGGGCCCTTGCCATTCTTCACCCAAGTCTTTGAGTAGCACACTACTTATGTGTTCCCCTGAACATACTGAGAGCAATTATAAGAAATTTTTAAAAGCTTCAGAAGAGTCTAGAAATGGGTCACAGAATTCACTTTTTATCTTTTTCAATCATAATTCCATTGTACTACCGTATCACTTTTGCCACTATGTTGTTTTTCTTTCCAAGACATTAGTGTGCAAATATCTCAAAGTCACAATAAACTTATCTGACACTGACAGACTGATTTAACATGATTAAACAACCAGTAGTCATAGTCCCTACCCATTCTAATCTAATGTGCAAGTCAGGGCCACTGCCTTCTGCTCTCACCAACTAGAATAACCTATACAGATTCTTGCTAGTTAGCTTACCTTGCCATGAATATTAAAATTGCTGTTTCTTGGTGCACTGACATTCTGAAAGCTCTTTGTATACTGGGGAGCAGGTGTCCAAGGGGAGTGTGGTGCTGGGGTTGCAATCATCATAAAGAATGGTTCGAAATTAGATTTGTACTCCAAGAAGTCCAATGACATGTTGGCCTGTGAACAGTGTTGTTGAAGAAGGAAAGTCATGCCTCAAAGGAAAACAGCAACTATTTAACAAATTCAAACTAGACATTCATCACTTATTTAGAGCTTGGTAATACTGCGAACATTTAAACTATTGCAAAAACTTACTGCTTGCTCATCTACAAATGTCTAGAACAGCAGCTCATGATAAAAATAATCCCAGGTGCTCATGTCAAACAAATAATTTTTCCCACATCTTCAAACAACTTTCTACTTCCGACTCTTGCATTAATTAGACCTGGAAAGCTCATCAGAAGTTTGTGCCTGTTCCAAGTACAACAAAATCCACTTATACTCTGGTTTAATCAAGTAAAATCAGAGCTTTCTTCAACACAGTCCAAGTCTCAGACTTTCAGATGCCACCTCCCATTTAACAGACCCCAGATGAAGAGCTTCAACTTTCTTCAGAAATAGCAATAGTTCTGAAAAAAAAAATCAGCCCCGCTATTTATAGCCTATGCTCATTCTACAGTAAGCTGCAAGATTACAAGAGGTGAAGACAGAAGGTGAAGAACAGTGCCAAAATGCACTCACTCACACCACCACACTTTCATTTTCATTTCAGCCTATACACAGTTTCAAGCAGCAAGTTAGAAGAAACTGAGAGATCCCCTTTTTCACCTCCCCTAAGTCAGTATTTAAAATTAAAGCTTCAAAGGTATTACTTGTAGATGAGTTCTCCACTATTCAAGTCTTGCAACAAACTTTTCCTGCCTGATTAGTATATCCCATTTTGGATATCCTTTTCTTTCTCTAGAAAGAAACAATACACCGAGAATTCCCTCTTCCTTCCCTCTAAATTTAGCATCTAAGCAAGTAGGGCTCAACCTCATTTATATGACAGCAGAGTCAAGGAAGGATAAGAACCATTCAGAAACTCATAGTGGTAGCCAACTTTCATTTCATTAGAAGCTTAAACTACAACATGTGAGAACTGCAGTAAAAAGATTCAGGTGTTTGGATGCTTAATACCAGATTCAAGTACCCAGGTGCCCAAGAAAGCTTGAGGATCACATCAAGCAACACAGAACTTTGCATATGCAATTTATTTCTGTGCACTGTCCAGCAGGTGAATTAAATACTGTCTCTGAAATGCTGAATACATTTGGTAACTACAGGAAGAAAGTAGAATACAACACACTGAAAATCATAATACACTGCTGTATCAATAGGTAACATACCACAAATAAACGGTTTACGCAACAATGACCTGTTGGACAAAATGCTTACAAGCTGCTGAAGGATCAAAAAAACCCCGTACAATGCCAGTAATAGGATAGTCTCACTTCTGGCTTATCAATTCCAATCTAGCTTTAGACGATGTAAATCTAAATTTAATCAGACAGCTGTTCAGTACCCTAAGAAACATCAATCAGTGTGGTTGCTAGTGAGCAGTTGTCTGTGTTCAAGCACCCAGTGGAATGAAACTCCTCAGGGTCTCAAGGAAACACTACAAGACTGCACGAGGAGATATCTCCTCCAGAGAAGAATTTTTGTGCAGTACCAACCTATACACTGTAACAGCACATCGAATTATGACTCCAGCTTGGCAGACGGGGGACATTCCCCCTCCCCCACAGCCACTGCTATTTGCCAAATACAGCTTTAAGAGAGCTAAAGTAACTCTTCCAACCTTCCTTAAAGTATTTGACGTCTTTGTTACCTCTCTTTATTTTAGGTAGATAAAGAGGCTAAAACCTCTCCTGGTCAGCTACACACTGCCCTCATACACTGTGAAGGATTGATTAGTCTTTAATATTTACAAGTTATCAGGCTGATGGAGTTGGAGACTGCAAGTTACTAACACATCATCATAATACCTAAGAAACAAAACATGGTGTGAAGCTTATTTTTACATGCTTCCTACGGAAATCTTGGCCCAGTTAATATTACAGAAGTTGCATATTATAATGAAACATGTCCTTCTACGAAGTAATTTAAATCTCTGCCTACCTGTTCCTCCTGCAGCACAGCAGTCAGTATTAACTCCTCAGTGAGGCTACTGGCTAACAAATGGCCAGCTGGAATCCCCTTCCTCTCCACATTTCAGAAACATAAACCTGTCATTTCTAAATATACTCAGAATCTTGCTTTGCTGATAAATGCCCACCCACCCTCACGACAGTACAACTGTCCATTTGTGAACAGCCTAACAAATTATCCCATCCTTCCCCAAGTCCCCAGCACAAGGCATTATCTGGTCACAAGCAGCTTCTGTACCATGCATTGCAAAATTTCTTACCAGCACATCTGTCAGATAATCTACACTGTAGTTCTCGCCATGCCTTCGTGCTTTGCCATTTACTGAGAGAGTATAGTTGTAGTACTTTGAATTTTTCTCCTGTGAAAAAGGAAAGTGACACAGATACTTATGCAAAGCATCATGTACATTGATTATTTGAAATAATCCAAATTAATTGCCCGTGAGCATTTGTCAAACAGGTTATGAGCATTTGCCATAAGGCTACTGCAAAAATTCTCAGAAGTGGTCTCCATCAACCAAACTGCTTTTAGTGCTACCTCACACTGCTTTGGCTTTACAAACAGTTTTTTTTCTCCAGACACTCAGTAGGAGTACCCCTTGTAAAAGCCACAGATTTGATGTACAATTAAGGAAAAAGGGGAAGAAAATTTGCATTAAATTGTTAGACACTCTTTTCCTGCTCTTCCATGACCAGCAAAGTTCAAACATGAGTTGGATTACAAAGCAACCAAAATTAAGTATTAAAAAAAAAAGAATGGTCACATACCAAAGCATACCAAAAACTCCATCCAGGAGGGACATGACCTACTCCCCCTGCATCCTCTGCTCCATACTGAAAAAAGACAGATCATGACTCACAGTTTCAATTATGATGACTCAAAGCTGGACATTATGTTTCATATTCATGTGCTTTATTCAACACTAGTCAGAAACCATGTTAAGCCAAATTCAATTTCAGAATGGGGAAAACCACATATATATGCATATAAAAACACAAGTAGGGCCTGTTAAAGAAACCAGGGTTCAATAACTAGACAGTAACTGAAAGCTTGCAATCATCAGTAAAATTTAAATATTAATCCCTGCTCTATTCTACATGTGAAAATATGCAGAGATGCTGGAGAATGTAATGTACATCATCAAATAATGAAAGGCAATCAAAATATCCATGTGACAAGACACTTATAGCCTTTGTGATAACAGTTCAAAAGATACTAAAGATAATTCCACATAGACCAACAGCTTCCTTCATCCTCCCCCAACAGGGGTAGGAACTTCAAGTAATGCTAGTCTCTTGCCATCTCACTGCCAAATAATCTACAACAACTAGCCTTTAAGACAGCAAAAAAGGGAAAGTAGCTGCTGAGTCAGTGCCAAACTCAAAACAGAGGGTGCCTTAGAGCAACACAACGGGTTTTCTCAGGGCTGCCCTCTCCCATCTACATGGCTCCTCTAACTGCAGGCATGAGAGACTCTGCTGAGTCAAGGGATGCTCAGAGGAAGCCATCTAAGTTTCCCTTCCCCTTGCTGCCTCAGGAACATCAGCAGACACAAATTCGTGCCTGGCTATGAAAATTCACATTCCGTTGTTCTATTATACCACCAACCTTTTCCACCATGAGATGCAAAGAAAACATGCTGTTAAGAACCCTGTAGCTCATCTAGCTCCTAATCCAATTCCATCACACAAGAGGAACACCCAACCTTACAGCTTTCAGTACTGAATTTTATACCTTACTATAAACTACTAGAAACCATAACCTAGTTAAAAAGATGAAACACCTAAAGCACACATGTACAAGTAACTTAACAATAAAGTGTTGGGTAACTGCTGTAAAAGAGCTCTGAAAATCTCTCTTCTCCCAAAAAATTTGCCTCAGTGGACACTTAACTTCTAAAACAAAAGGACACCACATACCTCATTTAAATACTTTCCAGCAAAGAACGTTTGATAACCACACATAGCTTTGAGCAGCGCTGGGAAGGTGTATGGTTCTTGAATCTTCTGCCATAACTTGCTGCTACAGTTCCCTTCCAGAGTGTTATTGACAACATGATGATTATGTGGATATTTTCCTGTTAAAATGCTAGCTCGACTGGGACAGCAAAGTGCACTGGGGACATACTGGAAAAACAGATTGAGGAGACTTAAGACTGGCATAGTAAAACAATTTTATGTCAAAATTTATAGTTTTCAAATATCAGCTAACAGGTTTATTGAAATGTTCACCAACAGTAAAACCTACTTCCTTCTGGACACCCAGAATTACATCCCAAGTATTTTCACTAGCGAAAAACTGCACATGAAGCCAGTTTCGGGTCTCTGCAGCACATGCCCCTCCAACTTCTCACCACCAGACTGGACAAGATTTTGAGATGGGGCAAGAACTCAGTAAAATACTGTTTGACAATCGACTCACTCCATTATTTTAGCCATGCAGATACACTAGAATACGAAAAGAGTGAAGCAACTTTTCACTGTGCGTGAAGCTGATGAGAGTTTTGAGCAGCTTCTTTTAATGCTTCTCAGTTCGTAATAAGAATATTCAGACTACGCAGTTTTACTTTACAGAATAAATGAGTACAAGTGCTTTCAGCAAGTGAAACTTTACACATTTTGAACATGACCCTAAGTTATATTCATTTTGAGACCTAAAAGTAGGCAGCGATTGAATTTGAAAAACTCCACATCCGTATCTACAGGCTTCGTAAAACTATTACCATTTTTTGAGACCTCAGATGACCTAAGATACAAAATACATACATGCACACACCTCACAAGTTCAGAGCGTTAATACAAACACTTACTGCATTTACGAAGGTTATTCCCATCCGGGCAATGAGAGCATTAGTCTTCTTTAGGGGGGTCTGAAAGGAAAGCACCAAAAGGTATCAGCTAAAAAATGCAAGGATGCCAGGTAAAGCCGTGGACTTGAAGCAGGCTGCCTGGAAAAGGCCCATCACCACAGTTTTTAGACACCACTCCGGCAAGACACTAAGAGTACCCTTTCCTTCTCGCTAGCACCTGGCGCGGCCACAGCGATTGCACAAGCCGGCCGAAGCGAGCACAAGTGCGGGGAGTTTCCAGGGGTATCTGCAGCGGCAGAGACTGCTCTAGAGAGGCCCCAGTCCCGGCCCACTCGAGCCCCGGCGGCTCCGCAGAGCGGCTCATCCCACCCGCGGAAGCCCCACCGTCGCGCTCCTTTCGCGGGGCTGCTTGGCCTGAGGCCACGGTGAGCCCCTGCCCGGCTGCGGGCTAGGCCCAGCGTGCCGACCCCCGCGGCCGGAGCGACCCTCGCCCCATATCGCGCCCGCCGCCCCCTCCGAGCTCGGTCTCGCCCTTCGACAGCCGGGGGCGCGACCCGGGCGGGCAGCGAGCCCTCCCCTCGCCGCGCTGCCACCAGCCCCGCGCCCCCCGCCGCAGGGTTACCATGCCGCCCAGGCAGACATCCTGGTCGTCGGTGAGGATAAGCACCACGTTGGGCCTCCGCGCCTGCCGGGCTGCCCGCGCCGGGCTGAGCAGGAGCAGGAGCAGCGCAGCCAGCGGCAGCGCCCGGAGCAGCGCGGCGGGGGACATGGCGGGGGACATGGCGGGGCCGGGCGCGGCGGGACCGCCACAGGCGCGGAGCGGCCGCAGAGCCGGAGCAGCAGCGCGCGGGCCCGCCCCGCCCCCGGCATATGACCCAGGAGCGCGGGGGGGCGGAGTCACGTGGCCCGGGGTGTGCCGCGGCCCCGCCCCAGGCCCCGCCCCCGCCCTGGGCTGCGCGCTGAGGCGCGTCCCAGCCGTGACCTCTGCGCTCCGCTGCCGGGTGGCGGATAAACATCCGCGGGAGGCGTGTCGAGAGGATGGAGCCAGCTCTTCTCGGTAGAAGAATGGTCATCTCAACCAAGCTATAGGGCAAGAGGCAACGGGCAGAAACTGGTGCACAGGAAGTTCCACCTGAACATGAGGAAGAACTTCTTTACTGTGCTGGTGACTGTGCACTGGAACAGGTTGCCCAGAGAGGTTGTGGAGTCTCCGTCACTGGAGATGTTCAAGAACTGTGTGGACGCAGTCCTGTGCAAATGTGCTCTGGGATGACCCTGCCTGACCAGGGAGGTTGGACCACCTAGCCTTACCCATTCTGTGATTCTGTCAATTCCTGACTTGAATTAGTCGCGGCTGTTACGGGCGTGGCCGGGCCTGCTGGCACCGCCATCGGTGCCGCAGCCAGAGCCCAGGCGCGCCCGGCTCTGGCGGCCATGCGAACCCCGCTATCCGCTCCGTATTGCAGGCAGTGTCACGGGGACCGGCCGCAGCACAGGACTGAATTGTTGGCAAAACCGGGCCGCCCCTCTGGCGGGGGAGCAGGAGCGGGACGGCCAGCAGGACGGTGGTGACCTCCGTAGCAGCCGCACAGTCACGGGTACCGCGTCCGGTGTCACCGCGCCCGGTGTCACCGCCCCGAGGCGGAGCGAGGTGCCCACCCTCCCCGCCCCTCGGCAGGTGCAGCGCCCCCGCCTCGGCCTCTACCACGGTGCGCGGGGAGGAAGCGGAGCCGGGTGCGGCGCTCCTGCCCGGGCTCTCCCGCTCGCTTCCCTTTCCTCTGCCCGCCCCACCCCGGCGTGGGGCTGTGGAACGGGCCGAGCCCGGAACCCGGCGGCAGCGGCGCGGAAGATGGATGCGGCGGAGGCCGGCGCGGGCGGCAGGGCGGGCAGCAGCGCCGACAGCCTGGCCGAGGAGGAGGAGGAGGAGGAGGACGAGGCCCGTCCCGGCAGAGGCCGGTCCAGCCGCACCTCGTCGCTTGTGAGCGGGCTGCTCACCGAGCTGTACAGCGCCGCCGACGCGGCCGCCCCCTCGGGCAGCGCCCGCTCCCGCGCCCTCCGGGACCTGCAGCAGCGGCCGAGCCAGGTCAAGTACCTGCGGCTGAAAGGTACAGCCCGCCCCGCCTGCCTGCCCCCGCCGCCGCCCCGCCGGGGCCGGGAGCTGCCCCTGCCGCCTCGCTTTTCCTCTCTGCGTGCAAGGGAGTCCTGCCCGAAGGTGCCCTCCGTGCCTGCGCGCACGTGTCTGTGTGTGTCTATGTGTCTGTATCTAGGCTGCCTGCATGGCCGTGGCTCCCAGAAGCTTCCCACGTGCTGTTAGCTGAGAGCTCCTTCGGACTAGGGCCTCCTGTGCTGTTCGCCCCTCTTTTGTTCCAGGTGTCCTAGGAGCAGAATTAGGGTCATCTGCTACTAGTTGCTGTGATAGACTGCCTAAGCTTTTGTGTTTCTGCGAGTTTGGTGCTTTTCCTCACTTACAGCAATGAATAAATGTCCATCGTTTCTTTCTGTTTCTTTCTCAGTCCTTATTTTCTGACTGTAGAAGAGATGCTACACATACAGTGTCTGTCATAAGAGAGAGTTGTTTTTCTCAGGTCCTTTTAGTTCTACTGGACAACTCTAAAGCTTATTTGGAGGTTGGCATGTCTTCCAGAAAAAAAAAAAAAGTAATGAAAAATATAAATGCTGGAGTCAATCAGAATCCAAATGAAATTTTCAAATAATTCTTATGAAAGTTAGGTAGCCTCAACAGTGCATGTTCGTGAAAGACTGAGACATGCAACTCCAAGTTGACCCAATGAAGAGCAAAAGAGAATAAAGGCCTTCTTTCTCCTGATGTTTAATCACTCTTGCTTTTGATGAGGAAAAAACCCAAGAGGTGACTAAATATGCCTGTTTTTTAGAGCTGTACAAACAGCTATCTGCTTCCGTGTTTGGCTTCTTAATGCGATGATACGCCATCTGATGTTACTAGGATGTAGCTCAAGTTCTTCTGTGTGTCCTTTGGCAACCTGAGAGTCAACAGGAAATTTTCTTGTTCAGAGTTTTTTTTTGGTATTTCAACTCATTAGTTTTGCTGCCAAGTTATTTGTTTTTACAGGGACAGCTAACTGGCACGAGTGGGAAAGAGTAAAACTCACCAGATAAGTCTGGAGGTGACTGTATAAATTAGTGGGAATACAACTTTTTTTTTTTTTTTTCTTTCAAGAACCATAGATCTAGTTTTAAATCACCTTGCCTGGTACAAGTGATTGGGAATTCCATCTGAGCAGCAGGTGCTGAAACAGGGTAGTGTCTATAAAATAAAGTGTTATTTTATTAGTGGCTCCCCCATCCTTGCAGTCATACTTTTCACCAGCCCATGGCTGGCGGTCATTTCAGCCTAATTTGTCCTTTCCTTTAAGCTCTCCAGAATTATTGACAAAGTTTTGCCACATGAGCTGAGCTGTATACCATCCCACTGATAGTAGCTTTTCCTGGATGCATACATATTTTTCTCATTAGATCAGATTACTGAAGAATGGATTTTTTGGATTGATTTTGTTTCCAGCATCAGGGAACAGGGGTTGCATTGAAAGTGATAGTTTGAAAACTTAGCTGCAGGGAGCAGGCAGCTGTGTAGATGCTGGTGGCAAGCTGTACCAGGCTATTACAGGGAGGAGCTGAAGAGGTCAACATGTGATAGGCAAGCCCCAGGATTTCACTGGTGGGGTGAGCCTCTGAGAACAGCGCAGAGGACTCAGAAAATTAATGGGCTTAAGACATCTCCCCAACAACTCCCTTTTCTGGTCCTGAAGCTCACCTCATGGGAGGACAACAGGAATGTTAGAACTAAGCTGAGACATTTGATGAACTAAAGGGGTCTGGTGGCATTGTGACTGACCAGTGGAGATAACTGAGGCCATGACTGAAGCTGTCTAGTTGCATCTTAGTGGAGAGGATTTCCCACTTAGAGCTCATTCTGGAGTTGCATTTGTAGGTTTGCAGGCAGCTTCCTGAACATGTTCCCTTGTCTGTTACAAATGTATATCTTGTCCATGCACAGGAAGCTTATGGAAGGTACTGTATTTAAAATATATCTCCTGGTTGCACTGTTATCGGTATATTCTGGCTACGTCTGTCACGTTCATAGGAGTTTATAGCAGCATAATTATTAAGATTCATACTCTGTGCGATAAATTGAAGTGCTTTTGTTTAAAAGCAAATTAAAGACTTTGGCTCAGATTCTGAAGGTGTTTATAACTGGGAATTACCCCAGTCAATAGAACTTGTCATTTATAGAAAGCTTGTATTTGTAAATGTCTGTGGGGCAAGTGCCTTTGCATGTCAGCTACAATAAGCTGTTTGTGAATGTTTTGGCCTGTACTGAAGTTGTTTTCTCTGCTTGTTGGCAGATGTTGATGAATTAACAACTATAAAACGAGAACTGAATTACAGAATTTCCGTTCAATCAGCAAAGTTGCTCCGTCTTCTGAAGCAGAAAGACAGACTTGTACAAAAAGTCCAGAAGAACTGCGACATTGTCACAGCTTGTTTACAGGCAGTTTCCCAGAAACGCTGTAAGTACTTTCTGTGTTCTAGTGTAAATAGGTTATTTCATTAATGTGGGCAGTATTTCATTTAAGCCCTCACACTTAATTTAAAGTCAAGAGGCCAGGCTATGCTGCTCCTTAGATATGACTGGCTCCTATTAGGATATCAGTAGTACCTGGAAACAGGCAAAGTTCAACTAGCTCAGCTGGGTAGGCTGCTGTAGCCTCAGCTGTTAATTCTGTGTACCTCCTTTCTACCAAGTTGATCCAAGGTGAGGAGTATTAGCAAAAACAAACCTATTTCCCTCAAAGCCCTTTATCAGCATCAGTGTTTTGGGGATTTCTGAGAGAGTGCGTGGGAAAGAGAAGAAAAGTTGTTCTTTAATTGTTTAGCCTTTTTTTCCTGCACTGTGAAACCTTTTTATTTGACTTGGCAAAGTTGTCATCTTAAGATAGACTGAAGTGCTTTTTGGTAGTTCTTCTAAAGTAAAACTGCATGTAACTTCATGAGTAAGAATAAATAGAAATTATGCCTTTGGAAAGGATGTGTGGAAATAACCTAATGTTCCGTCTTATTTTTTCGTTAACATGCAGCGTGACAGGTACAGAAATGTTCAGGTACAGTAAATAAAGCATGGTCTTTTCATCAAAATGTCTGTAGGAGCTTTGAGGTGCATGTAAAGACTTTACTAAAAGAATTTTCCTGTAGTGGCATGTGCTAATGTAGTCTAGTTAAGAGCTTGTCTATTAATCTGAAACTCAATTTTTAAGCATTTAAAAGTGTTCCTTTGTTTTACTTGAACCTGGCATGAAAGTTCTTTGCTGTCATGTACATATTTCTTCTCAAAAACTCTTTTTTTAATGTCAGCTTAAGGGACAGGACCAAGGTCTCTATGCCGCAAGTATGGAAGCTTATACTGTAGTCTCCTTTTAAATAAGACTGCTTGAATTTTCTACATATTTAGAGGATTTGACTGTAAATTCTGAATACATTTTTCCCCACATAGTGGAATCTCTATATAGAGATAGAACTGTAGTTTTCAATTAACCTTACGTTCACATTCAGATGTTTGAATGCTACCTTTAAGCAATCTATACAGACCAATTGCAAACAAATTTCATTAAAAGACGGACATTCTGTCTGACCCGTTTTGATTAGTGCTTGACAAATTAACTCCTAGTGGTAATTTCAGTTAGTTCAGAAATTACAGGGCTGATAAATTTGATCTCTTATTTTCTGATGGAATGTCTATCCTGCTTTAATCTGTTTCTACAGAGAGAAAAAAACAAGTGCTGTTTAAAAAACTCTGTGCTCAAAATTGTGTTCAGTGTCTGAAAGTTCAGGATCTGTGAGTTTTGCAGTTCACACAGGGAGCTATCGACTCCTCAGTCTTAGACCTGTGCTAGCTCTTGGTCTCTGCTGCTTGCACAAAAGAGGCCTGGCCCCCTGGCAGCTTTGGGAGCCCACATCTGACCTGCTTGTGCTTCAGGACCACCAATAGCCAGCACAGCGCCTGCAGCATTTGAACCCCTGAGTGGGTAGAGTAAATGTGGAGCAACAGTCGCCAGGGACAACTTCATAACTTACTGTGTTTCTCGTTATGCTGCTGACCGTTGTCACTAGCAGGTGATGCATGTTTTGCATACAAATAGGTATTACCATAGAAAATAAAATTCACTGCAGAGTGAAATGCGTTTTGGTTGGACACATGAATGGTCATGGCTCTGTTAAAGGAACGATAAGTTGTTCTGTAGAATATATGATAAAATCAGTACAGTGTGCTGTACTTCTAGTTTGCAAGATATATGAATGAGCAGTTTCATTTTAATAATACCTTTTAAACCCAAATTTAAATAAAATACTGCAATGAAGAAAACTGGTAAGAGAGAAATCACAGTGATGACCTGATGGCAAACATGGCATATGTTTCTCTTACTCTTGTTATTTTGACTTATTTGGGGTAAGAAGATATGTGTTTGTTCTGCAGAACTATGAGCTGTTTCAAGTCCATACTAGAAACTAAGCAGAGTGCTTTATGCACTGAATTATATCATTTGAGAAAAGCAGAATCCAGTTAAAAAAATCAAAGTTTTGCAGCTGTCATCTAAAGAGTATGCAAAAGACCTCTCTTTCTTTTATCTTCTTGTATTTTATATAGTGACAGCTTGCTTTCATTACTAAATACATTTTGACTGATCAAATTGCAAACCAGAAGTTCCTTGAATCACAAATTTTGATTGATTTTTAATTAAAATGAACCCAAAAGACAATCAACTAACAACCCAAACCAAAACCATGTATTATCTATAATTTATTTAGAAGTAAAAGCATGCAGCTCAGTTTTAAGTCAGTCTGGCTGGAAGCAAGCAGGCATGCTTATATCTGATTCAATATAAAATAAGCTGAAGTTACAGAAACAGAAAGTTCATTTATATTTTCTTGTATTTTTAATGAAGAAATAATTTTAGTAGAAAATTTCCCAAAGATATAAATAATTTCTCTGTCATAGCTGTGTTGCTATGGTGGTGCTGTGTACCTATAATAAGAAATGGGTCTCATGCTGTGTTCAGAAAAATTCTTAGTATTCTCTCTTGTAATACTTGTTTAGAAACTATGATTAAAGTATTAATCTTCTGTTATTTGAGCATTGCTTCTGTGTAGAATTCTCTAAGATAACAATAAACATTTGCTTTCTAGTCTTTATTTTCCTTTTTCTGGTTTGATTTAATTCAGAGCCAGTAGAGGGAGACAGAATATTTTATTTTGTGCAGAACTAGAGGTGTATCTCTGGTTTTGATAAGGATACAAAGGCCATTAACCTTCCTTAAACCTGAAGGGAAGTGCTTTACAAATGCAGTCAGGCAAGAACTGGATGAAAAGATTTAGCATCAGGTTGTCAAATAAATGTTATTCACAAAGGAAATATTAGGTTCCATGTGTGAAATAGATGTAAAACTGTGACAAATGGCTTTTTAATTATAACTGAGATCATTAATTCCCACATGGTTGTTGAAGTTATTCAGAAGCTCCTGACTAAATGAACTGAATGTTTTGGAATCCAACTGCAGAAATTCAGAGGGTTATGCCAGTATTTATTAGTGGTATTTACAATCTCTTTGAGTGCATCCTAATTGGATAGAAAGGCAGCATGAACTGGCATCATCTGGGCACAGATTTGTCCCCCCCACATGTCCCCAGAGCATGGACAGTTTCCTGGTAGAAGGCTGGGCTACGAAGTCTCCCCAGGTTCTGAGAACGAGTTACTGTCTCTACAGCATCAACTTTTCTCACAGGGTATGGAACTCAGAGGAAACTGGGAAAGCATTGCCTGATGTTATTTGCACGAATTGATTAGGAAAGAACTGAGCAAGGTCACATTACCATGTGCACCTGGAAAAGTGTAACTTTGACATGCAAAAGTACTTGTACATCTAGATGATATTTCTGTTTTCTGTCTCCTCATTCCCTTCTTCCCTCAGTCCTACTGCATCTGTGTCCTGTCCCATCTTTTTTTTTCCCTGCCAAATGCTTTATTAGCTTTTCTTACATGACCCAATCTTTAAATATTGGACTTCTCAGCTCTGTTCCATTTTCCCCATTCCTGCATCTTGTCTATTTTGCAGTGTCTACCCAGATTACTTCCTGTCCTTGAATTTTCTTCACATTATTTGTTGGTCTTGTTCATATGTTATTCCTTGTCTTTTTCCTGCATATACTAATTATCTACTTGCCCATTTTCTCCATCCCTCCTCTTCCCTCAACATGGTTACAAAACCAAGCCAGAAATTCACAATTTTTAGTTCGTAGGATAAAAATTTGGTAAAGGTGTAAGAACAGCTTTAACACAATACAGTGTGGACACAGCTAATATTGATTTGATTGAACTTGAATTTGATAAGGTTCTTGGAGGAGAGGAAAATTTTTCACAGTGAAAACAATCAGCCACTGCAATAATCTCCCCAGCCAAGTGGTGGATTCCTCAGTGTTGGATGCTTTTAAGATTTGGCTGCACAGGATGCTGGGCCATCTTGTCTAGAGCATGCTTTTGTTGAGAAAAGTTGATGATCCTTGAGGTCCCTTCCAACCTGATATTCTGTGATTCAATGATTGATTTCACTCTGGATCAGATGTCTTGCAACATGGGGCAAGTACTTATGTACATTTGTAATAATTCATCCATATCAAATTTTGCCTGTGATTTATCTGTCTCTTCCCACTCACTTCCCAGTAGTTTGATGTACTGTTGCCGTTGTATGAATTTGTTATGAATTACTGTTGCTTTAACCTGGAACACCCCAATTGCTCTGGTTTAATTTTTTTATTTCTTTGTGAAGACTTGAGTTACTCAGTGAATACTGCTGTGGCACTTTAGTGGAGGTGGGCTGAGCACTGGTTAGCAAGGATTTTCTGATCCATTCTGTGTCCTGTGCTGGTTTGCCAAGAGTGAGGTAATGGAGTGGTTAGAAAAGGAGAGAACCTGTATCGAGTGATGCTTGAGCTTGGCTCAGTGGGGATGGTAGCTGTGTGCTTGGTCCGTCAGCTGCACTGGGCAGCAGTTCTTTTGGTCTGGATGGCGAAGTTCACCTGCTGGTCCCTTGTGATGAGCATGCACAAGGGAAAATGGCTCTAGATCTAAGTGTGATCTTAACTGACTTGTTCAGTGTTATCCAGCATTATTAATAAATTGTGTGATTTTTGAAAATATTACTGAAGAGCCCTTCAAAAGAGCCACCTATAGTGATGAATATAAAATTAAATGCCATTTGACTAACATACTTCATTCAGCTTCAGCCAGCAAAGATTCTGGAAAATCTGAAAGCTTATTCAATTGCAGTTGGAGCCTGGACTGAGAAAGATTACTTTTCTTTTAACACTAGGCTTGGAGGAGAAGGACTGCAAACAGCAACCTTCATTGCTGTGCATCAGGTCATGAAGAAATGTTTCAATAAGTAGGTGTGTGTCATGTTCAGTATTTGCTAATGTAAATTAGATTGTGTATTCTGGGTATCTGTTAGACTAGGAGAGAGTTTGAGTGTTGTCAAACATAATAACAGCTGTGTGGATAATCACTAACGGAATAATCGTGTGGAGTTTTTAGGTAGCGAATTCAATGGTTACTTTCTTTTGATGAGAATATAACCTTGGAACTGGTCTTTGAGCAGCACAGCCAGGATGCTGTGACTTGGGGAAATGGTTTAACAGAGCAGCAAGTCTGTGGCCCATCCCTCTCATAGGATATTCTTCTAGAGAACTATCAACTTAATACCCAGATTTCAAGTGTAATTGTGCTGCTGATGGGATGTGAACACAGAGTATGATCTTGCAGGTAATGAATTTTGACATCTTTGGTCACTTGATGAGCAGTAGCAGTGGTAAGCCCTAGGGAGAGAGACCACCTCACTGCACTGTCTCCAGCCACCTCTTCAGGATGATCTGTGCTAGCCCCAGAATGCTGACTGGTGTGTGAGTCAATAGAAACCCTTGGCAGTCTAATTAAAAATACTTAAACGGACTGCCATCTTCTCTTGCTGTAAAAACAAAGCTGTAATATAAATTCTAAATTGGCAAACTGTGCAGTCAGTTTCCTTACAAACCTGGCAAATTGTGTGATTGTGCATATTTGGTACCTCTCAGAGGCCACTTTGAGGCTAATTTCAGTTTCTTAACTTCCAAGGCGAAGTAAAATTTCTTTACTTTTCTGGTGTTGAAAAGATAATTTTTTTCTTTCTTTTTTCCTTGAAAGAAAGAGGCTGGATTTGCCGTCTAATTTGGTCATATATCGACTGAGAAGTTCTTGTGGTCTGTGTCACTGTGTCTCGGTTTGGACAG